>OX461811.1:151625-212602 GCA_949802685.1 Dicyrtomina minuta | reverse complement strand
CAGACAGACAGACAGACAGACAGACAGACAGACAGACAGACAGACAGACAGACAGACAGACAGACAGACAGACAGACAGACAGACAGACAGACAGACAGACAGACAGACAGACAGACAGACAGACAGACAGACAGACAGACAGACAGACAGACAGACAGACAGACAGACAGACAGACAGACAGACAGACAGACAGACAGACAGACAGACAGACAGACAGACAGACAGACAGACAGACAGACAGACAGACAGACAGACAGACAGACAGACAGACAGACAGACAGACAGACAGACAGACAGACATACAGACAGACAGACAGACAGACAGACAGACAGACAGACAGACAGACAGACAGACAGACAGACAGACAGACAGACAGACAGACAGACAGACAGACAGACAGACAGACAGACAGACAGACAGACAGACAGACAGACAGACAGACAGACAGACAGACAGACAGACAGACAGACAGACAGACAGACAGACAGACAGACAGACAGACAGACAGACAGACAGACAGACAGACAGACAGACAGACAGACAGACAGACAGACAGACAGACAGACAGACAGACAGACAGACAGACAGACAGACAGACAGACAGACAGACAGACAGACAGACAGACAGACAGACAGACAGACAGACAGACAGACAGACAGACAGACAGACAGACAGACAGACAGACAGACAGACAGACAGACAGACAGACAGACAGACAGACAGACAGACAGACAGACAGACAGACAGACAGACAGACAGACAGACAGACAGACAGACAGACAGACAGACAGACAGACAGACAGACAGACAGACAGACAGACAGACAGACAGACAGACAGACAGACAGACAGACAGACAGACAGACAGACAGACAGACAGACAGACAGACAGACAGACAGACAGACAGACAGACAGACAGACAGACAGACAGACAGACAGACAGACAGACAGACAGACAGACAGACAGACAGACAGACAGACAGACAGACAGACAGACAGACAGACAGACAGACAGACAGACAGACAGACAGACAGACAGACAGACAGACAGACAGACAGACAGACAGACAGACAGACAGACAGACAGACAGACAGACAGACAGACAGACAGACAGACAGACAGACAGACAGACAGACAGACAGACAGACAGAAAGACAGACAGACAGACAGACAGACAGACAGACAGACAGACAGACAGACAGACAGACAGACAGACAGACAGACAGACAGACAGACAGACAGACAGACAGACAGACAGACAGACAGACAGACAGACAGACAGACAGACAGACAGACAGACAGACAGACAGACAGACAGACAGACAGACAGACAGACAGACAGACAGACAGACACCAGACTAATAGATGCTTGCTCAGCATCTAAAAAAAGTTGAAATAATGCCGAAAATTGCTCCAATTAACTATTAACTGCGGAAAAACTGATAACGCAATCTCAATTGAAAGCAATACAGCACTGCGCGGGCGCTTTTGCTAACGTTTGAAGAATATTTTACGAAATTTAGTTTGAAACTGTGACCGTTCTTGTACGACCTACATACGGACAGACAGACTGACTGACATACAGACAGACAAACAGATAGACAGACAGACAAAGACGGACAAAACCATTTCATTAGATTAAAGCTTAGCATTTAATATGCACGTTTTTAAATAAGAATTTGAATAACGTATGAAAAACCATTTTAAAATATCCTGAATTGAAAAACAATCATTTTTTTAAAAGTATTTTGTTTAAATTTTAGACTAAACAAGGGCAGGTGCCCTTCAAGTTTGAAAACATAAAACAAAGTTTTAGTTTTGTGTAATTTAAAAATCTTTTAAAATGGTTCTTTATATGAAATTTTTAAAACTTGTGCTTAAGATGTTTTAATACGAATAGAGTTAAGAAACGATTTGAGGGCTTTTTTCGTTTCTTCACAACAATATTTCATCCACCGAAACCCATTACGCGCACGACGTTGTTTAGCCATTTAAAGTTATTTTTGCACTCATTTTTAAAACACTAATTATATTATAGAATATCTTGCTAAAGTTTTTGCCAGGTATGCTCGTTTAGATTATTGTTAATTTATAATAAAATTAAATAACAAATAACAAGGATATGACACGCAACACCCAGATTTCATTTCACAGAGAACCATCTCAAAACATCAGGCGACTTTTGAATAGCACATATCCAAAGTAACTTGAGTGCTTTTTTGCGTTGTTTGGTCACAGCGACCCGCCAGAGTTTATGAAAATTTAAATTTTAAATCGTTGCAGCTTAATAAATTCTACAGTTCTCATCTGATTTTGATAAAATTTGATTTTTTGTAATCCTCAGTTTGTATTCTAAAATGAAATTTCAAGATATTGAAACATTTGAAAATATTCATTTTTCTTAAAATATTTCAAAAAATGTTTATTTTTGAGGTCCAATTTTTAAAACCTTTAAGAAAAATTAAAAGCATCGAATTTTTTAAAATCTTAAAATTTTTAATACAATACAGACTGAGGATCACAAAAAATTAAATTAAATCTAAATCGGACGTGAACTGTAAAAGTTATAGGGCGGCAAAGTTTTAAAATTTGAATTTGTTTTAAACTTTGGCGGGTCTCTTCTACCAATTAACGCAAAATCAACTCAAGTTTCTTTGGATCTGTGATATTGAAAAGTAGCCTGAATTTTTGAAATAGGTCTCTGTGAAATGTGTGTGTTGCATGTCGTGTCATTTTCTTGTAAGCTAGTTGTGTTTCAATCGTTTGTTTTTTTCAGATACAACAATTAGAGGATGAAGACAATCGAGAATTCAACAAGGGAAAAATGGGTGGATTCAAAGCTAATAATGGTTGTGTTCATTACTTAATTTTTAAAACTGTTTTGTCTCATGGCAGTAGTTGTGCATGTAGCCACCTAATGTTAAATTATGTGCAAAAAAGGCTTACAACTAGTTTACTAACAAGCCAATGGCGCAACATAATACACATCCATTTCAATAAGAATTATGCCAAAAAACAAGGCTACCTTTTTTAAAATTTTCAGATTTTTGAAAATTCGATAGTTTTTAGTTTACTCAAAAACAACCATGGAGTCTGTATTTTTAAAGCACAATTTATAAAACCTATTGCGCCAATGATAATAAAACATTAAACTTTTAGAAAAGCCTGAAGGTGAATTTTAAAAATAATTAATTTAAGGATTCAAATAACTCAAACGTTATCAAAATCAGATGAAAATTTTAATAGTTACAGGGCGGCAAAGTTTCAAACTTGGAAATGTGTTAAATTTTGGCAGCCTAGTGTAACTAAATGAACGTATTATGCATTAAAGTTCTTTTAGATCTGTGTTACTAAATTGCAGCCCAATTTTTTAAAATAGTTCTTTCTGAAATATAAGTCTATCATGTTACGTCGTTCTCTTGTGGGTAAATTACATAATTATCTTTAAAACTTTAAATCCATATTATAAAAACATTTTCTAAATACTTTATGCAAATTTTATCTAATGTTGAGTATTGCATATTATATCGTATATCCAGCAATCATAATATTATTCATTTTTAAAATTTTGTTAACAGTTCATTAGACAAATTCAGAGAACTATCAATTAGCTCTTTCCAATAAATTGGAAATGTTTGGTTATCCATAATTCTTAGTCACTTTGTCTTCCTATTTTGATTCGTAATTATGTTTTAGGCAAAAAGGCAAAACAACTTACCTTCGTATTTTATTTTTCTATAATCGCTCAAATGTTTCTTCTTCCTACATTCTAGCCTACTTTATGGGTCTATTTTAAAGGCGCCGACGATTGAGTTGCCTACCTAATATAATTAATATATAACAATCACTTACAGAGTTTATAGAATCATTTATTCAAGCAAGTGGTATCAAAATGCTCTGTCAGTATATTGCGTTTGTTATATTACATAAAGCTGATTTCCACTCGTCAATTATAATCAGTAAGAAATGATTTTATACTTATATTAATAATCATCAACTTAAGTAAATTCACAGGAAAGGTAACTCACTACTTGTGAACTCAGGCAGTTTAATTTATTTAATGAATACGACTATTAGCAGTTCAAAAATAAATATTGAATTTGTTTAATTTTCTAGCTGCAATTCGTTCACTTGCTTTATATTTGAATGAACGAAAAGAATTAGTTGAGTCTGAGGAATTTCTAACTGCATTTTTTAAGTTTACAAAAATGATTTTTGAGAATTCAGATTTGTTCAGTGGAACCAAAAAGGTAATTTAAAGTTAACAAACCAATTCATTATGCCTTATATAGGATCACACGTGAAATAAATAATATTTGATAAATAAATTACCTACAAACACAAGACATTTAAATAATAAATATGTGTACCTAAAACTCTGTTAGTTCACCTGTGTCATGGGTTAGTTCTCTTTATATTCAAAACAAAAACCAGACATGAGAATCAATACCACATCCTTGTACAGCGTTGCGCCCCTTCTAAACGATATGATTAACGCACTTCAAATATACAATGATTTTAACTGGTAAGTGAGTCTAATTTTATTTTTCTGTTCTTTTGTTGAACGTGCAAGGCAGCGTCAAAATTAATATTAGAATTACTTAATTAAATAGTTGTTAAATATAAACGTTAACTGCTGGCAGTCTTCTAATTCCTTATAACTTTGTTTTAGTGCTTAGCGGTAGCAGCTTTGACAACAATTACGTAATCCAATTATTCCTGGAGACATTTAAATACGATAAAAATAGCCTTCCGGTTCAGTTGGCATCTCAAATTTTAAGGCATAGCACTTTATATGGTGGTTCATTGGAATCAACAATGCTACAACTTGAAGAAAAAATACAATTTATTCGAAAAATAAGCCCAAATTCATGGAGATTGTTAAGCATTCTTGCTCACATTGAAAACGATATTTCAGAGTTCCAATTAGTTGCAGCTTTCAAATTTATATTCAAAGAAGACATGACGGAAGATAACCTCACTATTTTAAAAGATTATTTATTGCTATTCACGTATGGACGTTGGACGGAAACTGTTCAAGTTAAAAGCATTGTTAAACGTTTGGTGCGTGAAAAATTGCTTAGTGAAAATGATTATGTTAGTTTCTTTGGTGTGTATAGTTTTGCAATTTATCAAAAACTGCATAACAGCAGTCAACGAAATTCACACTATGGCTCAAATTGGCACTTTGATTCGCTGAACGAATATTTTAAAAAGTGTAAATGGCCCCAAAACTCTGCATATTTTGTAATGATCTTTAATTTGTTCACAACTCAAGCCCTACAAGTGCTGAGTAGCAACTCATTTAGCTTTATACAAGACGTGTACGAAATCCGAAATCCAAGTTTTGTAACTAACATCACGACGGATAATTGGTATGAACCAGAACAATTTTGTCTATTCCAATTGTGTCTTTGTTGGATGGATATAAAATTAAGGCAAACCGATGTGGGGGACACAATCTGGGCAGATTCAAATTTAAATACAAACGTTCTTGAAGAATCTTTTGCAGCATCTATTAAACATGGAGTTGAAAACTTCATACTACCTAAAAATAAGTTTTCACGGATTACTAACTTGCGCGTGAAAGTGTGTAGGAATATTCTGAAATCGTTTTATTCTGCTGTAAGTTGTATGCTGGTAATAAGCAATTAATTATTTGCGTTGTAAGTGATATTTAATGAAAAATTTTGACAATATACAAAAACCTAAATGCTAATTTTTGCAGATACTATGGATAAGGTCAATGCTGCAAAGAGAGATTGATTCACTGACTTCAAAGTCGGTAAATGCAGAAAATAGGAAAACTGTTAAACTATTCAAACTTTTGTTAACAATATATGACAGTGTAAGTACTTCTGAATCTGAGGTTTACTTGAAAGCTGTATTAGAAACACATGCTAAAGTCTATTCTTTCAATGAATCATTTCCTAAACTCAACTTAAATCGCTACTGGGATGACTGTGGACTTGGAAAAGAACATGTTGTAAGTGCTTACTAATCAACTCATTCACTTTACGTAGCTATGTCTGACTTTCGTGAAATGCAATGCTAAACTAAAAGGTTGGTACACCGATGTCACTTTCTATAAATAATGGTAATTCCACTTATATAATATAAATTGTACAAATTACCCAGTAGTTTAACCAGTACGGTTAGCAGTCGTCCCCTACGAATACGTACCCTCTTCATTCGTCCCCATTCGGTCGTACTCTATGTATTCGTACCCTGTTACATTCGTCCTCTAACAATTTGTACCCTAATGAATGACAGATCCAGAATCTAAGATCCACATCTAATATAGATATAATAGATGTGATGTACATAAGGTTGACGGTGGTTTGGAATGGATTGAGAAGCACAATTTCCGTAGACTTGATATTTAAAAATATTGTCATATATGTACCTGTTTGCTTTAATTTTAGACCAAATTTAAAGTCATCCTGGCAATTCTTTAGTAAGACAACTCACGAAGGTAAAGAGGTAAGATAATAAGGTATGTAAGAATGTAGATAACAAGAATGATGTTCCGATCAGTATCTTGGTGACTGTGTTGGTGAGTGGTGTGTAATCGTCATGTTCTCTCCGTCCACTATGGCTACTGTGGCCGCTGTGGCTAGTCGGATTTCTGAGTTTGAAAACTTTGAATTGTAACTCTTGTTTGGCAATATCGAAAACGAAGAAGCACCTAGTGAGAAACCCGTACTTATGGCAACAGGAAAAACTGAAAGAAATAGGAAGTTAAAATGGTTTAACGGGTATCCGTTTACATTTCAAAAGGAAATGAAAAACGGAAATATTCGTCATGTGTGTAGACGCCGAGCCGGTACGAGATGCACTGGAGCATTGATGACGTACTTGAATGAAAGTACAGAGCTATCTGTGGACCACGATCCACCGCACGTGCCTTTGAATGAGTAATTTGTGTATTATATTGTCATTGTATACCTATATATGTGTACTGCGTTTATTTAATTCAGACTTCACTTATTTTGTATGGATCAAATTCACGGAAATGTAATCATTCATTAGGGTACGAATTGTTAGGGGACGAATGTAACCAGGGTATGAATACATAGGGTACGACCGAATGGGACGAATAAAGAGGGTACGTAATCGTAGGGGACGACTGCCAACCGAACCGTTTAACCAGTTTCGTCTTACAAGCATAACTCGCCAAACCATTAGCAAAATTTTCTATGAAATATTTTTTTCGAAAAGAGCGTCTAAAAAAACTTAAAATAGCTTAACAACATGGTGCGTGTAATGAGTTTTGTTCGATGAAATATTTTTTAGAAAAAACGAAAAATGCCTTAAATGGTTTTTTAATCACATTTCCTATTTTTTTTAAACCCACATTGAGCAAAATTTTTGAAATATGGGTATGAAAACCCATTTTAAAATATCAAGAATTCAAAAAAAATTTAAAATTTAAAATTTTGAAATTTTATATTTTTTCAAAAATGTTGACGAAACAAGGGTGCCTTAAAAATTTTGAAAAAATAAAAAATCTCAACATTTTTAATTTTAATTTTTTTTTTGAATTCTTGATATTTTAAAATGGGTTTTCATACCCATATTTCACAAAGACCATTTCAGAAAATCGCGTTACTTTTCAGTAGCACACATCCAAAGTAATTTGAGTGCATTTTTCGTTGTTTGATCACAGCGGCATGCAAAAGTTTTAAAAAATTCAAATTTAAAAAATTTGCCGCCCTATAAATTTTTCAGTTCTCATCTGATTTTGATGAAAAATGTTTTGTGATGCTCAGTCTTCATTTTATATGAACATTTTCAGATTTTCAAAAATTCAATTTTAAATTATAAAAAAAAAATTATAAAAACGTATAGTTTTGAGGCCTAATTTTTTACCCTTAAAAAAATAACATTTTAAGAATGTTTCACATTCCAAAAATGTCTATACATTGTGTTTCAATGAAAAAGACTCAGACTTTTTTGGAGAGTAACGTCCCCCCACGCACGATTAATTCAATCAAATAATTATTTTTAGTTGACAACTAACTAACTGGTAATTATGCTAAAAATGTAATGACCCCCAGGGGTCAAGAGGTTACTTGACAACTAAATAAAAACCAAAAACAGGGTGTTTTATTGAAATGGACTCGGACTACGGTTTCCCCCATTCAAACACGTTTAACTTTTAAACCAGTTTATGAAAAATATCAAATTTTCGTAAGCTTACTCACAAATGCATTACTTGCCACTGGAAATACTCACTTTGATCACAGAGTACCAACAGCACTACTTACTGGAAAAATAACTTGTCCCCACTAATCCTTTTATGCCTCCAACGTCGGCTCCATCTCCTAAATGGACTCTGAAAAAAAAATATTTCTCCAATGGTTTTCCATGGGAAATGCAATAATAATATTGTTGACGTTAATTATTTAAAAGTATTTCTTAGAATGTAAGCAGTCTAAATTCCATGCACAAAAGTGGGTAGGTGGATGATTTAAGTCTAAAATATGCTACTATATGTCACCCTTACAGACCGAGAAACGATCATACCATTGAAATCTCCCATGTTCAATGTTTGTTGCATTTCCCATGGAGAAATATTTTTTTTTTCAGAGTCCATGTAGGAAATGGAGCCGACGTTGGATGCATATAAGGACTTGTCTTGTCCTCATCGCGTCACTTACTTTTCACTTTGTTTCTTATAGGGCGGTCTTTACTTGTTTCAGTTGTTAAAGTTGTTGTTCAAATAAATTAAGATGGGACATAATCCGAACTAAAATTCCTACAAAATGACATATCACACATGATTAAGATCACACTGGGTCACAAGGCACCTGCATATGAACTTTGAACGCAGTTGCCGGAGTGGGTTCGCCAAAGGAGCAGAAGCGGGGCACCGTGCGGAAAACGGCAGCAGCAGTGCTTTCGCTAGTCATGAGTGACCCAGTGTGATCTTAACCATGTGTGATATGTCATGTTCCAGGGAATATAGTTGGCATTATGTCCCATGTTAATTTATAATATTCCGTGCTTGTTTGCAAATGTGAATGACTAACAACTGAAACAAGTGAGAACCGCCCTATAAGAAACAAAGGTAAAAGTGACGCGATGAGGACAAGTTCTCTCTATAGTCACTGGTACTATTGTAACTCTGTGATCAAAGTGAGTATTTTCAGTGATCATTAATACATTTTTGAGTAAGCTCACGAAAATTTGAATTTTTTCATAAACTGGTTTAAAAGTTACACGTGTTTGAATAGGAAAAGCCGTGGTGTAGTCAATTTCATTTAAGTACCCTTTTTTTGGTTTTTATTTAATAATAAAGTAACCTTTTGACCCCTGGGGGTCAATCGAAGTTTAAACATAGCACCTAGTTAGTTGTTAACAAAAAATAGTTATCTTGTTGAATTATTCCTGCGTGGGGGGAAGTTATTCTCCAAAAACGCCTGATTCTATTTTCATGAAACACCCTGTATACAATAAAGACAGGATCTCAAAAACCAAATTTTATGAAAATCAGATAAGAACTGCAGAATTTATAGGGCGGCAAATATTTTAAGTTTGAATTTTTATAAACATTGGCGCGCCGCTGTGACCAAAAAACGCAAAATACACTGTAGTGACTTTAGATCTGGGCTATTGAAAAGTAGCCCGATTTTTGGAAATTGGTCTCTGTGAAATCTGGGTGTTGCATCTCACACCATTCTATTGTAAGTGTGTATGCCGGATTGTTTTCAATTTTTAAAGCTTCGAGTAAGACTCAAAGTACACATTATTTCTTAGTTTTTGCAGGTAGATGGGTGTGAACAATGCTCAGAAGCAGAGAAAAATGGTAAGATGGCAAAAAGCAGTTAAAACTTCAAACAATTATTTTTTAGAGTATGTAGTTGGTTAGTTAAGTGAATAAATTGTGTCTCGAATATTAATGTCTAGGTATTGCTACCTCGTTTTCTGTGAACAGGGAAATACAAGTTATCATCGACTTCTTCAGTTATAAAGAAGATGACGCAATTTTTACAAAGCAGGACATTTATGTATTGCGTAAGGTTTTAAAAATTAAAGACAAACACAATGTAATTATTAGTAATTGCCGTAATTGGTTTGCAACATAATAATTGTTTCAAAATTTCAAACTTCTTTTATTTATTTTCTGCGCGCATATTTTAGGTTTCATCCAGATGCTAGCTCATGAATTGAATTCTGCTTGTAAATTCCTTGAGTCACCCCAATTTCTTCAAACATTTTTGAAGTTCACACAAAATTTAGCAAGCGTGAAAGAAAGAGATAATATTAAGGTACCTTACAAGTACACGAAATGCATTGCTTTTTGTTTTTCTAATTAACTATTTCATTTGGTTTTGTACTTAGCCATGTAAACTCTTAATTATATTTATCGTTTTTTAGTTTCGATGTGTATCGTCCTGGTTTGCACTGTTTGCAAGACAAGGAGCAAAAACACACAAAAACGCTTGCGAGTTTTTCTTTAAGGTTGTTGCACTGCAGTTGGAAACATTAATCAGTAGTATTTCATATCGTATTCGGGACCTTCGATTATCTGAGTAAGACTAATTTGGTTTTATGTAAAGCTTTACAATAGTTATTGAACATTAAATCCATTTATAAATCACCATGTAATCTGATGAGCACACGTTTACACATAGTAATTATGCCTTGTACTGTTGTCTCACTAAAAATTTGTCCTGTGTTTCAGAATCGAATTTTTGGGAATTTTGAGATCATTTTTGGAGACGTTTTCAGAACAATCTGATATGTTCGCTTACAAAATTGCCGCAGAATTCCTTATTTTGGTTCAATTTCACCATAAGTTATGTGTCTTTAAAAAAACAGGAAGTTTTATTGAATAAAATATTATTCAAAATTGTACAGTAGAAATCAACAAGAATTAAAACTATTTACGTCTACTATTGATGTTATGTTAAGCATCCATTCATTTTGCTGATTTGGGTTTAGCCCAGTCCAGTCAACATTGTTTGGATATTTACAGTTAGAGATGTATTGTTAACTCAGCTATACTTATGACAGACTTCCAACATTTGTCAATCTATGCGACCTACAAAGGTCACGGAGGTCATAAATACGGATTTGAATTAAAGAGGGATACATATAGTTTAAACAGCTGGCAGCAAATAATTTTGTAGACACTGTATGTGACTAGTGTGCAATAAAAAGAAGTAAGGAAATCTCTGGAGGGTTGTTGTTACCATAAAGTCAAGATACTTTACCATTTTCTATAGTATTAGTGAATAATAACCTGATAAAATATAGGAATTGCAATAAATACTAAAAGCAGTACAAATAGACCCTCGGCCTGGTCAAACAAAGACCCACTAGACCCGCGTTCTATTGCAAACCCGCGCATTATTACAGGTCATAATTGTTTCATTTACATGCTTTAATGAATGCAAAAAAATGCTCTACTTACATGTCTTCTAAAAGATGCAGTCATAAATATAGAGGTAGAAGCATTATGATTCTAGTTTTAAACTGCAAAATATTCTTACTACCTGCTTTCAAAATTTAGAAATTGCTCCAAGTACATGCTTTGAGTGACATATGATATTCGAGTTGTTTTGTAGATAGTGGATTTTGTTTTTAGCTAAACATAAACATGAGTCATTTTGATACTTACAGTTATTACTACCTATCTACATAATTTACCGGAATTTAGAAACTTTTGCAATACTGGACCAATTTCATCGTGCCATATATCATTCGAAAGGTAATCACTATTAAAATTCAAATAACATAATGCGCCTCTATTTCTACTAACAGTTTCCATGGCAACGGTCTTTTAATTTTTCGATTTCACCTAAAACGGGTTGTATGGGCCACAAACTCAAAACAAAAAAAATGGTGTCTGCTTATTTTTTAAGAGCTTTTAAATGATATATCACATGACAAAATCCGTTAAATTTTTTAAAATTCCAATTAAGTTTTTTCGAAACCATTTGAAAATTAATAACTATCGTGCGTGCACACTAAGTTATTTTGATTTGCCTAATTGTTACCGTTCGAATGGTATATCATGTTTGGGTAAGTTTACTGAGTGACCGGTCGAAATCTTCATTTAACACAATATTTAAAGTTTTAGCGGGAAATTTCAAAAATTTCAATATTAAATTTTCGAATTTATTGAGAATATCAAAATACCTGTGCGTAAATCGTCACAACTAACCCGTTTATGGCTTTTTACCTTTAATTTAGAACCTGTTAATTGCCAACTAAAATTTGGCGGCAAATTCAACATGTTTATGTTCGCTGTTAAGGCTGCCATTAAACAAGGGCTTTAGCCCTTGTTACCATAGTAAGACAGTCGGTCACTTTTGCTCGTGAAAACACTTGTGAACGGTAGTCACTTATTTTTAAAAAAACTAAAATTTTGAGCCTTGAGTGAGCCCGATGAAAAAAGTGCCGTTCGAGTTCGTTCGTTTTTTAAGTCCATAAGGAGCCCATGGGCCTCACAGTGAGTCCGACGAAAAATTTTCACTTCTTTCCTTTAGAAATGAGCCGACCCCTCAGATACTAAAAGTAATTTGTACCTACTACTACCTACCTATAAAAAATGTATAATAAAATAAAATAGTATTAATATTCCATTGTGTGAACAGAATCAACACCAAAACTGAATGATAAATTACAAATTGATATACTTCTACTGTTATTATCTTCAGATGAAAATATAAAATCAGTTTTTTTGCTATTAATATATTCGGCTTCATTATCAATATTGTCAAACCCCCGAATCCCGCCAGGTATAATATCTGAACTGCTAGATAGATCTTAATCTAGCCCTGTGATTGCAGAAACGTCCAAAATATCTGAACTGTCTAAAGTATTGTTAAAAATGTAATCCGGATCAGACATTTAATTAGTAGTTAAAATTTACCTAAAATAACACAATTATTTTTATTTTAAAATAGTTAAGTGTCACGGTCTAACGGTTCACAATAGTTCACATCAGCTCAAGTTTCAACACCATTTGCCATTTACGCTGCTTACACACCACAATCACAAGCCACTGCTTCAATTTAAATATTACTAGCAGTACAGTAACCGTCACCAGTGCCAGTGCCAGTGCCAGGTGCCAGTGCCAGTACCAATTGCAGTTTTCAGTTTGCAGTACTCGATATTTTTTGGAAGACAGTACTGAGTCCAAAATGAGCCAGACGGTCACTTTTGAATGAGTCGGACTCAATACCCCACTACGGAAACGAAAAACCCATGAGCCCTCAATATGGGCTCATGGCATGAGTCCAAATGAGTCCAGAGGAAAATTGAGTGAGCCTGGGTAGAGCCCAACATTTTTTGGTTTTGTCGACCGGGAGGCCGGTCGTGAACGAAAACAGCCAGGTCACTTGTGTTTTGTCTTACTATGCTTGTTACCTACATTCTACATAATTTACCGGAATTTTGAAAATTTGGCAATACTGAACCAATTTCATCGTGACATATATCATTCGAAAGGTAATCACTAGTAGAATTCAAATAACATAATGCGCCTCTATTATCACTAACAGTTTCCATGACAACGGTCTTTTAATTTTTCAATTTCACATAAAACAGGTTGTATGGGCCACAAACTCAAAACAAAAAAAATGGTGTCTGCTTATTTTTGAAGAGCTTTTTATTGATATATCACATGACAAAATCCGTTAAATTTTTTTAATTTTCAATTATGTTTTTTTCAAACTATTTAAAATCTGTTAACACTCGTTCGTCCACTTTAAGTTATTTAGATTCGCCTAATTGTTACCGTTCCAATGGTATACCATTTTAGTGTAATTTCATTGAGTTACCGGTCGAAATTTTCATTTAATACAATATTTAATGTTTTAGCGGGAAATTCAAAAATTGGAATTTTGAATTTTTGGTTGCATTACAGAAATTAATTAGGAATAACATAACCAACAACACATTGTGCGGCCTAATTGCTTCCCTTAATTTAAAACCTGTAAATTGAATCTTAAATTGGGCGGCAAATTCAAAATGCCTAATTTTGCTGTTAAGGCCGCCATGAAACAAGAGCTACCGCCCCTGTTTCTTAGGTTATATATTCCCGCAGATGGAACTTTCTAGAGTTATGAAAAGCTTTTAAATGAGTCTCGTAAAGTATTGCAGCTCCATGGAGCACGTTACACAATTATTGATAATTGCATATTTTATATTTATACAGATGATACGTGATACCTGTGAGCACTAAATATTGCCAATGGTAATTACATTAATTAAATTATAAAAACTAAAATGTAATTAAAAAATCCGAATTTGACGTTTCGACCATTTTTAAAATCACAAAAATCCTATTTTGCCGGATTTTTTTTTCGAGTGCGCAGGATGTTGTTAGGCAATTTTTAGTTACTTAAGATGCTTTTTTCATGAAAAAGACTGTTTCAATTGTTGAAATCTGAATTGTTTCAATTCGGTCTACATCTTACTGTATTATTGTTACAGCATTACCAAACAAGTTTGAGTGGGAGAGGAGGAGGAGTAAGCGAGTTGGTCCATAAATGACGTCACAAAACAGAATCACTGTTTTATTGGGAGGGTCCGTAAATCACATTACAAAACATATTACTCGTTTATTTGGATGCTCCGTAAATGACGTCTCAAAAAATATCATGACCATACACATGCTAGAATTTATGAAAGGTGCCTTGCTCTGGAATTTGACGTGAAATTTGTCATTTTATAGCTCTTAAAATAAAAGTAAAACTTAAATTTGACAATTATTTTTACTTGTATTTTTAGATATAATTAACTTTAAATTTAAACTTTTTAAATGTTTTATAAATACATGCGCGTAAATAATATTAGATATTATTATACTCGTTATTGCTCCGTCATTTAAATGTATTACTGGTATATTATTAAAGAATTACCGGTTCGACATTTGAAATTTAGCGGGAAATTAAATTTTTCTATATTCTTAACTTATCTACATAATTTATTTCACGTTTGCATTTCTCAATGTAATGAGTTGTTTAATATAATTACAATTTGTTAACTCTTTAAAAATACAAACCATAAATGTATTTACCAGATGATTTTTAGTGTAGTAATTTTCATATATTTTTTCGAAAAAAATTAAAATTACAAGATTAAATTTTGAATATTTAGGTGTTGAGGAAAAATTTCACAATTCAGTGACAACTTAAAACAATCCTACTTTTACATGATAAGCAAACAAGTCAAGTAGGTAGGCACACTACTAAATTAGCTCTATCTACAAGCACGAGGATGAGGAAAGAGAAGGCAGCATGTGGGGTAGTCTGAAATAACTATATCGCGGCACGTACCGTACTACAGAGGGTGGTTGTTTTGTTGTCATGATGTTGTGCCGGAAATTTAAAAACAAAATTAGTTTGAACTCTGGGCCTCAGAATTAAATATGTTTTGAACTTTTTTTTAAAAAATTTAAATTTTCGAATTCCTTGTTTTATTAAGGCATCTTGAAAATCATTTATATTTATGCACATTTAGCGTGAGAAAATTAGCTTTAAAAACGCCCTCATAATATTGTATTAAACCTTTTTTGAAAACATCATCCTCGTGGTCAGGAGTCTACACGTAATACGTAATGCAAAAGAAGTGGACAGCAATTAAGCAACACATAATTTGAGCAGGATCCTTTTGTAAGTAATACAAGTATGTATTTAACTAAATCCGTCAATTTTAAAACACAACCAACAAAATAGGTAATGAAAATAATAAAATAAATTATATACCTAATTTAAAAATCTAGTTTCAAGTATTTACTCAATTCCAATAATTATTTGAAAAACTGAATAAGTAGATAACATTGTATCTGTAATTATATTGAATTGAATTTGAATGTATTCTATTGAAAACGTGTTGAGAAATTGCACCTGGTAAATCAAAGTTGAATTACATGTTTTGCAGTTTGAGGAATCGTAAATACATATTTGAAATTAGGTGCTCATCAAAAAGAATATGATTGTAATAGAATAGAAAGTAGAATTGTTTAGAATAATTTAAATGATCACACTGAATCTAATTATTGTGCTCCCAAGCTAGTTTTTTTAAATGCATAGGTATTCAGATACAAAACTTATGAGCAAACCCAAAAGTAATTAGTTATTCCGGCGCGTTTGCCATATTTGCCGACCGTGAACCAGATGTAAATGCTAAGCTTACATCTAATTTAATGTATCACTATATTTTTTACTTTGTTATGTATCTCGTAAATAAGGTGCTTTTATTGAGGTAAATGCATTTCAAGTGGCATTCCAAACTCTTGTGCAGTTTAAATGTCATTGGGTACTCGGGGCATTTAAAGGGTCTCTCGCTCGTGGGTGTGAGGAGGAGATAAGCCCGGAGATAATTAATTTTCAAGAACAACGTAGTTGAACGGTATTAGTTACTATGCCGAGCTATTGAGCGATAACTTATCGTAAAATTTAGTGCATTTAAAATTGTATTGTTAGCAAGATCACGACTGCTGCTTCTCCTGCGTCACTCTTGAAATTGTTGAAGTCGTATTTCTCATAAAGAAAAGGCAGACGTAAGGGATCGTCCCTAGACGACGTCATCGGTGAAACCATTGGGTCTACCAGGCAACTATTGACATCCTATGTTAGAGAAGGCAACTTGCTCAATATGACCAAGCTGGTGACAGGGGGTTACAGGGCTTGTAAAATCAATAAATTCTGATGACGTCATTTGCAGACGATCCCTAAGCAAACATTAATTCCTTAGAAGGAGTAGACCAGATCCCGACTATAGAAGTTTAGAATGTGAAATTGTTACATTTGATAATTGCTGTTGTCTGACAAGTATTTAAACAGTCGGATATTGAATGAATGAATTTATTTCCAAAGTCGATATGGCCTGCGGCCTACACAACTACTAGATTTTACAATTATATTAGAATTTTGACATTAATTAGGAATAAAGAATTTAGTTGATTTATGTCTTGGGCTTCGGGCAAGTTTTGATCAGTTGAGCTTCAGGTATAGTTTCAAAAAATATTTTTGTAACTTATGATTATATAAAATTATTGGTATAAATGTTTTATTATTATTATTTATTTCATTCTATTTACATGGTAATCTTATTACTTAAAATGCATGGCTAGTTACTGTATATATGGATTTATTCATGCACTTAAATTTACTCGAGAACGCATCCGAATATTCGCAACAGTCGGATATTTTATTTTTATTTTTTCTGTAATACTTATTATTTCACTATTTATATACTCGTAAGCAGATCAAGATGTAGAGTTTTGCGTTTTGATTTGCAATGTAATCAATTTTATGCTTACTATTAACTGCTGTAATTTAAATTAATTCTTTTCATCAATTAGAATAACGTATAGTGCATTACTTAAACATCGCGCTTCAATTCGGTTATACATTTCAGCTACGCATTTTTTAAAACGTAAAACATGCAACAATTAGTGTGTTAAAGCATAAAATGTTGCACTTACTTAGTTTTAAAAGTGCAAAATGTTGTATTCAAATGTTTTTAAAAGCGTAAAATGTTGCATTTACATGTTTTTCAAAGTGTGCAATGTTGCATTTACATGTTTTTAAAAGTGTGCAATGTTGCATTTGCAATTTGCATGTATTTGAAACTGCAAAATATTGCATTTACATGTTTTTGAAAGTGTACCATGTTGCATTTGCATGTATTTGAAAGTGCAAAATGTTGCACTTACATGTTTTTGAAAGTGTACCATGTTGCATTTGCATGTATTTAAAAGTGCAAAATGTTGCATTTACATGTTTTTGAAAGTGCAAAATGTTGTATCTACATGCCTTAAAAAACATTGTTCTATTTATATGTTTTTAAAAAGCGCACAATGTTTTTTTACAGGTTTTTGAAATGTACTTACAATTCTTGCGTCAAGTCTACACTCAGGAATCAGCATAAAATGTTATTGTATATAATAAGTAATTCCAAATTTTTACTTTCTTGCATTGCACCTTATTAGTTTCTTGTTAAAATGCATTCAGCTCATGATTTTAAAATTCTGTTTAAAAAAGTGATTTTAAATTTCACCGTTTAGTTTAATGTAATGTCATGTATGTACACGATGCCATCCTCACAATAGTTATGCATTTACTTGAACTCTGATCCCATAACGGAACGGAACACTTGCCACTGCAATTGTATGATTGATGCATCTTTTTGCATCTGACTGACTTTGTGTGTGCGGCAGGAGGAACTTGGAATGAGAATGAGTGAAGAGAAATGAGTGAGCATTCGCTGGCTGCAGTGGCTGCATCTATCTATGTAGAAACATAATGTGATAAGTATAGCCAAGTGTCATGCATTGCCAAGTGCAGCGCACAAGTTTGCAAAAACTTGCATCGTTCTTGTTTACTTTTAATGTAATTAAACATACATAGTTATGAATATAAATGACTCACACATTTCCACTTAAAAGCTACATTCTTAACTGACACACTTGAACTTATATCTGCTGAGTATTTCTTGCGGCAACATTTAAGTTTCTTTCTTTAACTCAGTATGATAATCACTGCTTTTAATAATCTTCCAAATTATTCTAATTTTGAAATGTCAGTGTAAATTCAACAGCTGTAGTGCAAATTGCAATTCACAAAAATATCCAAGCACGTTGAACAGTAGTCAACTGTAAATTTTTGCTGAAGTTCTCCATATAATAATTTGGATTGCTTTGAGCATTACAGTCTCATGTGATCATAATTCTAAGAGCAGTGTGAAACTGTGAAGAGTTCAAGAGTTGACAACTAAACAAGAAATAATTGGATTTAAATCATACGGCTCGTTTCTATCTCCGGGTTTCGTTTTTTGCATTTACAACATCTTGACTAAAACAGGTTATATTCAATTGCATAATTAATACTTAAAAACAGAAATTAACTTTAATAAAGGATACTTATTAAATACTTTTTAACATTGAATGTAAACTGAGGTGCGTGTCATAGTGTTAATATTTACAAATTTAAATTTACACTAGTATCATTAAATAATTGGTTTTAAAGCAATTTAAAATATAATATTCAAAACATTTATTAAAAACAAAAACATAAGCAAATACATAGTTTACAGGTTAGATAGGTAGTATGAAATTTTAAATATTTTATTTTTTATATTTTATTATTATTTATTTTGATTTACTTTAAAATTAATTTTCCAGTTATTTGGAGATATTAAGGTAAGATACGAAAATACTTTTGCTACAAATCGTCGGTGAAGAATCAAACCTGACTATTTCCTTTTCGTGCTAAAAGCGAAACCGACATTGTATTACCATTTTTTGCTTACAGCGAAACCGACTATCTGCATTTTTCTCAAAATACGATTAAAATGAGGCAAAAAAAACTGTATGTGCTAATGCAGCATTGTATGAAGTAGAAGTTTTTGTTTAAGGGTCGTCTATAAATTACGTCACAAAAATTATTGCTAAGAAACAGTAGGAACTAGAAAACCACCAGCTGGAACAAAAAAACACTCGTTAAGTGGAAAACGAGAATCTGAAAATTTGAACGTTTACGCTGAGTTTAGTCAATAATAGGTTGACACACGGATTCAGTTTATCTATACTTTATAATAAAATCAATGGCTAAAAATTTAAAGAAATTTTAGGATTGTAATATTTATATTTGGTGGTCTATAAAGGATGTCACATTTAGCGTGTGTTGATCTTGTATGTTATTTATGTCACGCCTTGTTACAGCTAATCTGTGATAAAGATAGTAGGTGAATTCTTACAGAGTAATAATTTATCTGGCGTCATTCATGGACGATCCCTTAACACAAACAACTGCTTTCTAACATGCTGTATTGACAAATAAAGTTTTTCTGATCTTCTTGTTATGGTATTTTGTGAAAAATGGAGATAGTCAGTTTTCCTTTTAGCACGAGAAGGAGATAGTCAGATTTAATTCTTCACCAACGAAATGTAATTAGTTATTGCCAAGTTATTTTTACCTTTCTACATAATTTACGAAACAATTAAATTTCCTAACGGAATTTGGCATGAAATTAAACTTATTTTACATCCTATTTCATGCATTTTTAGTTTCTTCACAAGTAAGTCCCGTAATAAAGCCTTAAATATGTAATTCACATCAATCTGAGCCTCAAAAGTATTTATTTGAAGGCAAATTTTAAAAGTTAAAAAAAATTTTTCACGGTCATTGCCAAAAACATTTCAAATTTTTGTGCGTCCAAAAAATGCGTACTGCATTATTCAATAAAATAAATAAAGTTCAAGCCTGTATGGATTGCTCCTGTTTTTAAAAAGCAAATAAAAATGGAAGACTTGTAAAGTATTTAAATTTCAGGTCCCTAAGGAAAGTGCAGTTATTTAGTCAAGGTAGCAATATACTAATCACTATTAACTATAAGAATAACCGTACCATCTATACTTTAGAAGGTTTTTTCATGTAACTCTTATATTTAAAAAAAATACTGATTCTAAAAAGATAAGTTGTTGTGAATATTACAGGTCTAGACCTAGAGAAATGCACTTTGCTTATTTTTGGTAACTAACGATCTTAACTCGCCAAACCATTTGCAAGATTTTCCATGAGAGATTGTTTAAAAAAAAGAGCTTTCAAAAACACTTCAAATAGTTTAACAACAAGGTGTGCGTAATAAGTTTAGTCGTTCAATAAAACATTTTTTTGAAAAAAAACAAAAATGGTTTTTTTTCTGTACTACCACTTCTTTTTTCAAAATTTTTATCAACTTTTTAAAAAAATCGTGTTTAAAGACCGCTTTAAAATACTTGCAATTTCAGAAAAATTAAATTATAAATTTTAAAATCTTGAGTTTGTATTGAAAATTTGGAACAAAGACATAAAATTAGTGGTTAAAAGCCCAATTTGAGGCTTTTTTGTCTTTTTGAAAAAATATTTTATCGACTGAAAGACTAAAACTCAATATGCGCACCATGTTGGAAAGCCATTTTAAGTTTTTCTAGACTTCCTTTGTGAACAAAATGTCTTAGTTAATCTTGCTAATTAATGCTAATGGTATGGCAACTTATGCTCGTAAGACCCAGCAAAGTTTATCAACAAATTACATTTTGTTGCTCTTTCACTTGTGTAAGTCTTATTAAATTTTTGAAAGAGGTTTTTGAGTCTGTAGACAAACATTAACTGCAGGATTTCTTAAAATTAGAAACTAAAAGTAATTCGTGCAGTAAATTAGTTCAAACCCTAAAGTACAAGCTTTATTATGAGACTTACTTGTGCAGTAACTGAAAGTCCATAAATATAATATGTTTAACTAGTGGTAGGTAAAAGTTAATCAAAATTTTATTGGTGCAAAGTGGAGGCGCGTTTCTTTTTCTACATAGTGGATATCACATTTCAAAATTTCAACGAGAACTGGCGTAGTACTTTTTAAATGCAAATGGGATGTCCTTCTGTTTGAGCAACGTTACATTATTTCAATAAAAACATCATTAGCGGAAACCGCGCTAAGGAAAATGCAGAACATTTTTTCAACAACATCTACTACATGCTCCGACAACTTGCTTAAAAAATGTGTTTTATATGCTGTTTAAAGTTAAAATTTTAGAATTGAAAATGCATTGAATATTATGAAAAATTTTATCCCAATCGTTTTTGTGCTGGCACTGCTTGTACTGGAGCAACTCGCACTAGCATTACTCGTTTGTACCGGGCTTTCAATTTAGATATTTTACGTCATTAAAAACGGTTTTTTGAAAAATTAAATTACTAAATTCAATTTAATACACGTAATATTTAAACACGTTCTAATTTTAAATTTTGTGTAGCACAGTTTTGATACAACCACTAAAAGTACTAGTTTTAAGTAACTTGCAGAGAAAACGAGTTTTTTAAAATTAACCTTTATAATGTTGGTACTAGTGATAAAAAATTAATAATTTGTATCGCAGAAGTGTGTGCTACGCAGATATCAATGGTAAAAATTAGGTGAAACGAAGATGAGTGACCAAGAAGAATCCCGTCGCAGTGTGAGTAGCATTGTCACTGCCGTAAACGCCAAATATGTTCACGTAGAAGGAGATCTCACAGTTAATCAAACTACCAATGTAGAAGCAACAAGAAAAGTAAATATATTATTAATAAATAGTTCTTATCTGTCGCAACGTAACTTTGGCATGTTTTTAACTTATATTTTATTTTTTAAATTATTTCTTTTGCTTGAAGAATCAGAAAAAAAGCAGGTTTTTTGAAAGAACTAAATTTTATTTCATTAAACTTTAACAGATCGTGAGAAGCTTCAAACTATTTGAACCACCGACGAGACACTTCACAGGCAGAGACACTCTCCTTAAAAACATACACCATCAGCTGCTGGAATGCTCTAATAAAGAGGATTGTCTCGATCGCATAGTTGTGCTCAGTGGTCTTGGTGGAATGGGAAAGAGCGAACTGGCGCGCATGTACGCCCACACCTACATTAAAGAACCAATCATACAGAACGTAGCTTGGATAAATGCAGAAAAACTTACAGGAATGAAAGCGAGTTTTGTTTCTTTAGCCAAAAAATTAATAATTCCGACAGAAAAACAAAAGCTTGAAAAAATAATCGAAGACGTCTACGACCATTTTTCAAAATACGTCCAAAATGGGTTATTTATTTTTGATAATTCCCAGCAAATGAACGAAAGCCCTTTCGGAATCTATGAATACCTTCCAATCCAGGAATCAATCGAAAAAAGACCTTTACTTCTAGTCACAGCACGTCACATAGAATGGGATATTCCGAATGAAAACAACGTCATTCGTATCAATGAGCTTTCTAGAGAAGAGTCAATTGAGCACTTGGAAAAAATGTTTCGACTTACAAAAAAAGATAAACATTATGACGACTACATAGAACTTGTTGCAATGTTAGCAGATGCACTTCAAGGATATCCCTTGGGTCTTGCTCTGGCCACTGCAAACATTGTCTCCAATAAAAATTGGACTGGCTTGAAAGGTGAAATAGAAGAGTATCTTGAAAGAATGCGGGAGCCTAGTGGAGATTGCATAGAAGATGATCAGACGGGAGCAGCTACGAGATACAAACTCATCATGGACAATGTGTGGAAAGTGACGCTGGAGAAAATCAAGGCCTCAGGCACCGCAGGTCAAAATGCAGTCACAATGCTCAATATTATTGCCTACATCCCTCCGGATCAAATTCAAAAGGATCAAATCGAAATGATTTTTAAAACATTTAACTTTTCAACACTTTCATCAAAAGCATTTAGTCTTCTCGAAAAATATTCGTTAATAAAAATTAAGCATCAGGAATATAACTGGGATGAAGACGAGCATTTAATTCAAGTTCATCGACTTGTTCAACTCACTACACGAGCAAAACTTGACCATAAGGAAGATTGGTCTTACCTTGAGCACCTTTGCAAGTTTTTTAGCTATGCTGACTACGATATGACATCCAGAGACGAAACCACAATGATGGGTCTGCATGGATTTCTCTCACAAAAGTCCCAAACATGGCAACGTAACTCAATTCAATTTTCTCTCGTGTTTTGCTCTATCATGGCCACCGAGGGAAGTACGGATGATGCGCTTAGTTTAGCAAAAGATATTGACACGTTCCTCAACATCAGTGCGGCAAAAAAAGCAGCAATTGTAAATGATGAACACTTTGTCAACTTGTTTTTCCTCTGTAAGTATCAGATCAATGAGAATATTGATTTTTTAGGAAGGCGAGATAAGTTTATTTTAGACAGCAAAGAATGCGAGAATATTCTTATGTCCATGATTCGGCTATCCACAAGGTTTGCATTGACCTCAAAAAAACGTCCAACGTCGCTTAAAGAGCATTCGTATTTCGTGTGCATGGAGCTTGTACCAGATCTCATTACATCAAACATGGTACGTCATTTGCTGTGAGCTGAACGATTTGATTGAAATAAAACTTTGCATTGTGCGGTATCGAGCAAGAATTTTGGCTTGCATGTGGACTTACAATACTTGTTACTTAATGTCATTATTTCAGAATTTGGCAACTCAACTAATTCCAATAATTATTGCAACGTTGAAATCAACTAATTGCTGCAGTGATTTACGCATATCAAAGATATATGAATTCATGTGGAAGTGTTTGGATCGCAACGTCCCTGAATCTCTGACGCTGTTGGGACCTGTTTTTAATACGCATTTTCAGGTTTATGACAGTCTTAGTTCTAAAGATGAGTTTCGCAAGTATTGGAATGGATCTAACTATACGCCATTGGATTATTTTTGCATTGTAAGTGCAATCTGGCCATTGTAATTAATTTTTTCGCTTAAAATCATTACAACGCAACGAGCTTAACACAAACTCCGCTCTTATATAGCACAACGCGCCTAGTTAAGACTAATACTAGATGGTAACACGCAGTGCAACGCTGCGCCAAAATTGTAGAAAAACAATATAATGTATAGCTTAAACGATAGAGTTTGGACAGAGGTTTCCATCTATCATGATATTATGTAGTCTAGTTTCATAAGAAATGATAAAAAGTGCGTAAACTTTTTTGCACCAATAGGATTCGAACTCTGAGCACCGGGAAAACCGTCCGCATGTTTAACACCTAGCCCACTGTGGCAGTTGATTTCTATTGTTCTGCCGTGGTTGTTGCCGTTCCGTTGCTTGAGTTTAAACTTTCACATACGGGAAGTTAAAACTAATGGGGAACGTGGCAACAGCGACAAATTTAATCCTAATTAATAATTAAAATCTAATCGTTTGTAACTGTGTACGCCTTCTCCGCTCTGCGAAAATTCCAAGACAGCAATATAGCTAATTTGTTTTCCTATTTTTTGAGATATAAATTAAAGTAGAGTTGAGAAGGCGTCCGGAGAAAAAAAATAAACAAGCTGTAACGCTATAGCATTGCCAAAAACCCGGTAAATGTGATTTTTAAGGAGTTAAAATTTCAAAAAAATCAAGTGTGTGCTAAACGGCCATAAAAAAAATATGCGATAACAAAAATGTTCATATTTTGACCATGCGTTGTTTTAAAAAATATAAAAGGTTTCAGGTTTACCCGGGTATTACGGGATACCATATGCATGTATTCCACTAAAACCGAGGATCCTTACTATAGGAGGTATGGTATAGGGCACTAGAAAAAAAATATTTCGTTGACATGTGAAATATCGACCAGGTCTCCTTGCGCGGTTTCATTTTGTATTAGTCTTCACTTAAAATTTGAGTAACGCACAGCCACAAATAAAACTTACATTTACCAAGTTACACTTCATAAGTCCAATTTTTGGTTGCATAAAAATTTAAATGATTTTTTTCACAAGTCACAAGTACTTGTAAATTGTCATAGAAACTTGTAGCGCGCGTATTTAAGTAATCAGGCAATTTAAATTATATCTGAATTAAAACTGCCTATGTCAGCAGAGGCTCTTGTTTATTAAAATTTTACTACTTTAAAAGTTTGCATTAAACTTTTTAATTTTTAAATTCTGAATTAACTAATTAACTGCACATTTGCGAGTAGTAAAATATGGCTACAGTTTTTATATTGACAATTATTTATTACAAACAAAATTCACATTTACCATTAGTCAAGGCCATTGTAATTTATTAATTCGTTTGCGTAAGGGTTGTTCTTCGATAAGTCATGCCTAGGCCGGTAAGTCATGCCCAACCTCGGTAAGTCATGCCCAACTTCGGTAAGTCATGCCCAACTTCAGTAAATCATGCCCCATTTCACTTTAGTAAGTCATGTCCCATTTCACTTTGGTAAGTCATGCCCCACTTCAGTAAGTCATGCCTAGGTGTTCAGTATTGCAAAATGAGATTTATTAGGGGTTTTATTGAAAGTTGCAAATTTTAGAGTACATACAGATAATAAGCACAAACTAATTATTGTTATTGACATTATATCATAGTGTAATATATTATTTAATAATATACAATAATATAATAATGATATATACTAATTTAATAATATTATATAATAATATGTAATTATATAATAATATTATATAATAATATAATTTTATTGTTATTCATATCAATTCAATTTTTTTTTCTCGATGTTTGTTTTATTTAGAGTTAGGTTAGGTTAGGCGGGAGGGGAGTGGGGGGAGGAGGATAGGAAAAACTGACTGGAAACGGTTTACGTTTTTAGGCAGCTTTAGGAGCCTGAATCAGTGTTATTACCAAAAAATAATGGGGCATGCATGACTTATCGAAGTTGGGCACTACTTACCGAAGTGAAATGGGGCATGACTTACTAAAGTGGAATTGGGCATGACTTACCGAAGAAACCCCTGCGTAAGGGCTAAATTTATCCGTGTTTACCTGGAACTTGGATATTTTTTTCAATTTTTTCAGACAATGCCAGGTCCGTGTTTGAAACTTTAATACTAGACACCAAGTTTTTTTTGTAGATACAGAACTAACTGACAAGTACAATCATGCAACATACTTCACTATACGTCATTTTTTCAAAAAGATACCGGTACTTGAACTTTTAAAACAATTAACCCAATAACCATTAGGACGGACCCTACTGTAGTTTAGTAGCACTAAAGTCTTTGCTTGTGCGATGCAAACAGTAATAACGTGTCTATACTTTAGATTGCAACGTTAAGTCACAATTAATTAGGGGGTTTGCGCACCTGCCGTTAAATTATATTTCGTAAACCGCAAAACGAAAAATATTTGTTTTTACGTTTTAGAATTTTGCAGATCATTTTGCGTATCATAGTTTGCGCAGTTTTAGGTTAAACGTAAAAGTTGTTATTTTTTAAAATCAACATATTTAGAAGGCTACTAAAGGTATCCATGGCAATATTTGTTACGTATAATATTGCGTGGACGTTGTTTGAACACCGCTGCCTCATAAAATAACGTCCGTAAATTATCATTTTTCACGCAAAATTTTATTTTTACGTTTTGAGGGCGGAGGTTACGTAAAATTTACGGTTACGTTTACGTTTTTCATTTTTACGGAAAGTGCGCAAACTGCCTATTATGAACATTTCCGCGCAAAACACTATTTTAAGTTTCTACATTAAAATTTACTCTTAACACAACTAATGCTAAGTTTAGATCTGCCCGAATGAACTTAAACGTTTTTTTTAAATGTGAATGCCGTATTTTTTCTGATGCTAAGCAGGTCTTCATCATAACACTGGTCTTTAATAGAAAGCAAGGGTCTAGTATGCCTTAACGTTACAGGTCTCGAATAAAACGCGGGGAGCAGACCCCCAAGTTTTAATACCATGCAGTTCCTTGTATTTGAGAAAATACGGCAAGTCAACTATTTTAAAATTCGTTTCTGAAAGTTTGCCGCGTCTTCGAAATTGAAACTGTATTGTATCTTTCTATTCAGAACCACTTAACGTGTCGTTCATGCTTTAAATTTGTATGCTTTTCCGTATTTACATGAAACTCACTCGTTTTGATGTTGTTATAATAAAATATATTATGATTGAAACACTTTAACAAGCTGTAATAATTTTTTTTTATTCCGTTTTCCGTAAAAATGCAAACTTACATATATCTGGAGATGTGTAGACACCATTTTACAATTTTACAAATGTCTAGATTTTTTAAACGTTTGTGCAACAAACGCTTATAATTTTGCCTGTCATTATAAAGACAAGCACCTGTAACTTCACAATTTACAATTTTTAATTATATGCAACCAAATCGGGACACTTGTGAATACAAGTTTGTAAACTTGTAAGCCCTTGTAAGTTTTATGAAATAGGCGCCAGGTATCTTGTAGAAGTAGACTTTCTTTCAGAAACGGGAATTCCCGTTCTTAGACCGATCCGTTCAGGTCGTAAACGATCCGGGAAAGGATAATTCCTTTCCAGATGTCATCAGGGCGGTCCGGGAACAGGGCGTTACAATGTGAACACGCATAAAACAATTAATTTTATAATTTCTGATGGATATGACAACTTACGAACATGAGAATATTCGAAAACTTCCCCGAAAGTCTGGTCAGGAACGGTCCGGGTCGGGAACGGGACCGGGAAAAGCTTTTCCTGTTTCTTGAAACTCAGGGCGGGGCAGTGCAAGACAATCGGTCCCTTTTGAGCTCTTAATTAAAAATGACCGAGGACCGAAACGTACCTTTCTTTTTGGCCTCATTTGAGCCTCCGTGTTATTTAACACAGGCCGTACTGAGCTGGTCTCAAAAGTAAAGAACTCACCGGACCTCCGGTCAGTGAAATCGGTCCTACGATCACCGGCTCCGTGTCTTACACTGGGGCGGGGAAAGAATATATTTAGTTCGGGTTAGGAAATGCAATTTTCCGCCTTACCCAGACCAAACGACAGTCTATGAACAAGTTTATAATTCCCGTTAGCAACAAAGCATGTATTCCAATCTCCTACCTAATGCTTAAAATATCCGCGAGCTATTTAATACTGAATCCATCTCCTTTGGTAGTAATGGTTAATGGTTAAAGCAATGGTTCTATGTACCTATTTAGATTAGGACCCGCGCTTTATTATGAGCTTTACAGTGCTTTACAAAAGAATCATTTCTTTTTAAAATCTTAAAATTCGAAAATATTATTTAAATCCGTAATGCTGTTTTGCAGCCTCTAGAATTTTTTTGTTTGGTTTTAAGCAAGACATTTTTCTAAAAAATCTTTTTATTTTGATTACCTGTAAGTTCCTGTTGTAACTAGCAAATTAAGTTGGTTAAAATACAACTTCATTTAACAGGTAAATGTTGTTAAAATTGTAAATAAATACAATGACCTGTATGTAGACATAATTTTTACTTTCAAATGCACTTTTAAACTACAGAATAACTAACAATACGAAAATTTAAATTAAAATTTAAATTACGTGCAAATCACTAGAATTAAACCAGGCTGGGAGTGATTTTAAATTTTAATACTTAAGTGCGTGAATCTGAATGCCAAAAAAATCAAAATAATATAAACAATGTGAAAAAATATTCTATTTTGATTAATTTTGGATTGTTAGAATGTGAACATAATTACAATAAAAACAAATGCTAACGTTTA
The DNA here is from genome assembly GCA_949802685.1 of Dicyrtomina minuta. Taxonomy (NCBI): domain Eukaryota; kingdom Metazoa; phylum Arthropoda; class Collembola; order Symphypleona; family Dicyrtomidae; genus Dicyrtomina; species Dicyrtomina minuta. The sequence continues at coordinate 183,633 of OX461811.1, read as the reverse complement.
AGTTTATTTTAAGTTACTCTGACCAGTATTGTTTAATGTCCTAAATTTCAGAACAAAGAACTTGAGGATGAAAAAAGTCGTGAAATTAGCAACGGGAAGATGCGTGGATTTAAAGCTACAAATGGTAATGTGACACATAGAGTTTCGTTTTCTGTTTAAGTAACTTTAACAACGCTTATTCAATACCTAACTAACTGTGAACTAGAACTCATGCGAAATAACAAACTCTCCAATTAGTCTTTTGTCCTACAACAAGTAGTGACACTCTTTTTTAGAAACTTTCCTAGACATGTTTGAGCGTTTTTGTGTGCATAAATAATGTGAATTACGCATTTTTATTGCATAGTATGGTTCATCAAAATTAAAAAACAGAAAGATCAGTTTATTGTTTCCTTTCAATTTCCTTTCTTATCTTAATAATTAGGATTGTAAAGCGCTTAAACTGACGTACAATGTTTTTTGACTTTAAAATCTCTAGTGTTTGCGGACACTTTTATATTGGCTGGTGGCCTCAGGATACTGCGTCAGTATACAGTTTTTATTACCGAACATCAAACGAATATTGATCCGTATGATAATTCTTTGGATGACCTACTTCGTAAGCCATAGCTTAATCGTTTGAAAATAAATACAATTATCATGTTGATATGTGAATATAAGATGGCAATGACTTTTTATTATTCTATTCTCGTAGTTTAATTTTACACTTACACTTGTTTGTTTGAAATTTTTATTTAATCAAAAGGTGCCGTCCGTTCTTTAGCTCTGAATTCAAACAGCAGAGATAAGCTTTTTGAATCTGAATTTTTATCTGCCCTGTCCAACCTGACAGAATTTATTTTTGAAACAGTAAATGATTTTAACCTAAAGGTAAGTAATGCATTACCAAGTGTTTTAAAAATGTATATTCAAGGCACAAACAGGCATTTGTGTAATGTCTGACAAGAATAATGAATGAGTAAATTATAAGAGATATGTAATTAATGAAATTATTTTATTCTTAAAATTTAATTTAGGCAAACTGCGTCATGGTTTGGTTTTGTTTATTTTCGAAGCCAAAATTAGACGAAAACATTAAAGACGCATTTATTCACACCATCGCTACTTCTTTCGAAATAACCCTTGACGAACTTGAACTAGCAGATGATAATTGGTTAACGTAAGTTTACAATTTGTGATTTCAATTTCAGTACACACAATAAAACAAAGAAGAAAAAAAGATTAAATATCTTTATGAAAATCCTTATTGCATTTAGGCAATTTTATTATTTTCAGGGATGACGCATTTGACAATGAGTTTGTAGTTCGACAATTCTTAGAAACATTTCAAGACGAACCAGAGTGCACTGCTGTCAAAGCCGCTAGGCGCTTTTTGACAAATGACAAAGAATGCTTAAAATTTGCTGTATCCGCGCTGGAAATCGACAACCTTAAATTGGAATTATTAATGAAATCTAACAGCACTGCTTGGAGATTGCTAACTATTCTTACGTTTCTAAAACACGGGACTAAATACTGCAACATTAAAAAGACTTTTACATTTATTTTCCACCCAGACATCATTGAAGATGCATTTGTAACTCTGTCAAAGCAATCATTACTTATTGAATGTGAAGACATGGATAGTGAAATGTTTGGATTTGTTTAAGTTAAACGATGCGTTAGAATCTGGATTAGGGCAAAACTGTGGAATGAAAACAATCAGATGTGTCTTCTTGACGTCTCTAACTTTGTAATTCTGCACACGCTCAAACAAGATGACACAGATTATTGGGACTTCCTCTATTTACACGCCTGTTTGAAAGATTTAGAATGGCCTCAAAAATCAACATGCTTCTCAATGATCTTCAGCTTATTTCTAACAAACCAATCACCAGACATGAATACGCATGCATTCAGTATAGTAGAGGACATTTACGAATTTCAGAAAGCAGGTCATATTACCAGCAGCACTGAAAATAACTGGTTTGGAACGGAGCTTTTTCAGTTGTTTCAGTTATGTTCTTTTTGGTTGGATTTAAACGTAAAAACAATTACTGGGCGACACGGAATGTGGGACGATTTAAACTTAGACAGACGTCTTCTTTCAGATGTTTTTTTGACATCAATTAAACCTTCAATTCAACATTTTATGGATCCTCAAAGAACTTTTACCTTCGTCCAAAACTTCCTCAAGCAAATTCCCATGTACATTTTGAAAAAGCTTATTCTTCAAGTGGTAATTTTTGGTTGATAAATAAATTGTAGGAAATAGAGCCGCATATTAAGCTATTACGCAAATAAAAAAAAATAATAATTTTGCAATTTTTTTAGGATGACCAACTAGCCACTGTCCCGAGAAAACGGATCTACTTGTCAATTCTCGAGACTTTCAATACATCTAATGGATGTGCCGCGGAAAATGTTGCGGACATGTTTAAATTGCTATGGACCTATTATAAACATGCGTGTGCCTCCTGCACGGTTGATTTTTTTCGGACAATTTTCAGTCTGCATCATCAAGTTTATGACTCTTCTGCATCTTCGCCTCAAGCTAAATTATACGATTACTGGGAGTTCCATGGACCAATAAATTTGCAATATGTTGTTAGTCTAAACTGTTGTGTTTGTTTTCTTAAATCATAAAAAGCAATTAGCTTTAATTTAAAAAATTTTAAAAATAACAAAATATATTATTGCCTGCATATTTCAAGTGCGATTTATAATTATTGTTTCATATAATATTTCAGACTGAAGCTTGGACCTTTTACTCAGAAGCTGAGAAACATAGTTAACTTTTATTATTACGTTTTCCAAATTTTGAAGATTTATTTATTTTAATTGATGCCTACCTATCTACATAATTTATCGGAATTTTCTTAAATAAATAAATTGTGTAACAACTCATGATGTTGTTTAGATATTGCTGATTGCTTTTTCGAAAAACGCGGCCCGCAAATAATGATTGACTTTTTTAACTATATGGGAGAACATACTTCGCGTTACATTTTTAATTCCACGCGAGTATATAGTAAGATGATGTGAAAGATTTAATTAAACATGAGCTCTTTCTATGCTCAGGTACACAAGAAATATCTTGTGTTTTTAATAAATTTTGTTCTTTGATTCCAGGTTTTATCCAGATAATTGCTTATGAGTTAAATCTTGCTCATAAGTTTTTTGAGGTTCCGGAGTTTCTGGACAATTTCAGTCGTCACACGCAACATTTTGTTGAATATTACTATAATTACGATAAGGTACACTGTAGGATTATAACTTTGCACTGCATTTTATGGCAAATGATAAATGTATTTGCATGATTTAAATAAATGTTACTTTAAATTGTAGTTTTTCCTATTGTGTATCATTTCTGTTTAGTTTCGATTGGTATCGGCCTGGTTTTCACTGTTTGCAATACAAAATGAACAAACATTCACAGACAAATGCGATTTTTGGTTAAAAAAAGTTGGAAATCATTTGCTGAAGATAATTGCTATAATAGAGAAACAAGGCGTTGACAACTTAGATTCTGTGTGAGCTCTGTGTTTTTTTCTGCTAGATGATAATATTTATCACGGAACATCTTTGTTGTTAGATAACGTTAATTGGATGCCAAAACTGCTGCACAAAAAAGGCCTGTTTAATGATCCCACGTATTATTTAAATGTATTCCGTAGGTCCATTCTGCTGACGAAAGAAATTCTAGACAAATTTTTGGATACGTTTGTAGATCAATGGGACTCATTTGCTTTTAGTGCTGCCCTTCGATTGCACCAAGTTTGCAAAACTAAGACAGACAGGAATAGCGCTGCGAAAAGAAGAAGATTTAAATAGCAATCAAATGGTGTTGATTTATAAAAAAATATTTTATCTATTTAAGAGCAAATTTGTCATTATTAAGTATAGCCACATTACAATAAATATTTTGTATTTAATTATAATAATACAAATAATGTCCTATTCTGCATTATTAGATCGCAGTATCTTTTATTAAGATTTGGATTGTATCTATATTTTAGTAATTTAGAAAAATAACTATTATCAATGTACCATGCGTATACTATTATATTATCATTTTAACATAACCGTTAGTTCTTAACTAGGAAAACATATCTGTTTCGCTTGGATAAAATCTTAATATATTTACGATCCCTAAGCAAACGTAAAGTCTTTAAAAGTAGTAGGTTGTTCCCGAATAAAGAGCTTTTAAAATTACAAATTGTGATAATTGATGTTTACTGTTGTCTGACAATTAGCCTTATAGTCGGATCTTCGATTTTTATTTGTATGTAAAATTATTTATTTAACTATTTATATACTAGTAAGAAGATTTGGAGCTTGACATTTGGTATTGTAAATTATTCAATAATTATTCTGCTTACTATTACCTGATGTAATGTAAATATATTTTTTCCAATAATTAGAACGACGTATCAATTAAATGCATTTTTTATAAATCCCGCATCAATTCAGTTAAAAACAGCTGAGCGTTTTGACAAACGTAACATGTTATATTTTGTGTTTTAAAAAGTAAAGGGTCTTGTACTTACGTGTTTTTGAAAGTATATTTTTAAAATGTTGTATTAACATGTTTTTAAAAAGTGTGCAATGCTCTTTTTACATGGTTTTGAAATGTACTTAGAATTCTTGCTTTAATTTTACACTATAAGTGCAGGTCGTAGTTGCAGGTTGCATGCAAAGTCTCATGCAGGTTTTTGGTTGTTCGGTTGCTAACTTAAAGCAACCATAGCACATATATCAAACTTGAAGTAAACAATCTTTTAAATTTTTACATTTTTTTTTCTGTGGGAATATTTAAAGTCCAATGTTTCTAACCTGCATTAATATACGCTTTAATTTTAAATGATACATAATTTGAGTTTTAGTTGGATTTATCTGTTACTTACAAGTGGTATATACCATATATTCAAACCAATATAACTACTGTGTATTGTTATTATCGTAAATGCTGTAACAGTACGCGGGTCTCCAATACAACGTGGGGAATAAACCTTGGAGTTTTAATAGTACAAGGGTCTCTAATTGAATGCAAGGGATACAGATCAGTGTTTGAATAATGCGAGGGTCGTTGTTTCAGAGCATTTAATGTAATATATAATACATAATCCGTAATAATAACGATATTCGCGAATAAGTTAAACACATTTGATTTACTAAAAGTTATCCTAGTTTCTTTAATACAGAAAATTACATTCTACTTCACGGTTTGTCATCTCAGAAAATTACAAACCTGTGTTTCTCTGCTTCCTCCAAAATAGTTTTATATTTTCCTTGTCTTCAGAAAATATTTTAAAATATCTTAAATCCAACGTGATGGATTTATTCGCTACCCTGCGTTGCTCCCCAAATTGGGTGGGTCTTTCATCACAGCCGACGGAGTTTCCGGACCACCACGCCACATAATATAATTTAGGATTTTAAGTGGACTCGTGGACTCATTTTACCTATGGATTCGTAAACACAATTAGTCCCCCAATTTCCTTCCTACGTTCTATTTTCTCCACTCGTGTGACGTTTGTTTTCGCGAAATAAATCGCGATTTTAAAGTTTTTGAATAAATTGAGTTTTCAAAGTTGTTCTTTCCAGTAATTATTTAATAATTTTAATTTTAAAATATGATTGACTTTACCTGTTGTTTCCTCAGCTCGAATTTAATTTAATTTATAATTTGGGCTTACAAGCAAACACTGTTTGAATGCGATTCAAAATATTTTTGTGCTGAAAATTAATAAAATTCTTTAATGGGGGGTATAATGCAAATAGGACCCTGTACGGCAGGAAATTTTAAAATTTTTTAACTGTCTGCTAGGTAATCCAGGATTTATTTTTACGAATTTTAAAAAACCGATTCCAAACAAATACAAAATGTTAATGGGCCCAATCCTGTGAAACTACGTTTTCAAATCGTTTTCCCTCAGTTCCTCCTGCGCTATCCCCACGCAACCGTGATGACGTACAGGGAACTTCAAATTCTCCTCAAAATGGGCTACGACTTCGAATATGCGACACTTCTCATGTCTCAGGGGACAGTCTACACGTTCATCGTTAGTTCGCTCTATTTTCACATTCGAACAGAGAACGTGGAGCTAAAACTTTTTGCCCTTAACATTGCCGTTAATAACTTGCTACTGCTTTTCTTGGAGTGCGATCACCTCGTCAAAATTTACAAAAACTCCTGCGGATTTCTAGACAGTTGGTTGCTACGCAACTGCGCGCAATTGGAGGTCAAAGTCAAAGTGGGCAGTCAAAGTGGGCAGTCCCCGTAAGAGGCGTAGAAATAACGCCGTTGGACCAATAGAGACCGATTTAGAGACGGACTTGATCCAGGTTATGGCAAATCAGGATCCTAGGCCTGGAGGTGAAATAAAAATTTCGAGACTTGGGAGAAAATGGATGGAAAAAAGTCACAAGTCTTTCAAGCCAATAAAAATAAATCTTGGAATTTTCTTCGCAGATGACATGAACTGAACTACACCTTGAGTGGGCTGCTGTATATTGAAGACAAGTTAATTGACCTTCTGGCTTCTGGTCACATTTTAATTATGAATAGAAAATATTAGATTGCTACTGCTGGAATCTGGTAGGTATTGAAAAGTATTTTAAAACTCTTCTATTCAGCTGAGCAATGCATTCTATAATGACTGTAAAGAAAAATGGAATGATAATTTGAGTCTCTGTTAAATTCATCGTTCAACCTATGTTACGTAATATCACATTGTAAATTATATTATAAGTAATTAAAGTACAAGTACGAAATTAGAAGAACATTGTTAGGCGGACTCGTGATTTATTTTATTATTCAATGACAATTAAGTTTCATTTAAAACAAGAATGGATTATCATCTACTAAACAAGATGTAACCGCGAGAAGCGACTGGCAAACTTTCTGTTAAAGAAGCAGTTGACTGAGATTAAAAGAACCTAACACAGAATGACTTTCTGGAGGATGCGGATGGAACGTCGGAATGATGTAGTTCGTGTCGATGTGTTGATTCGAATTCGCAATGCTGCTGCATACATTGACAGTATCATCTGTACCAGGGCGACCCTGGACGTGGACTTGGTCATTCCCCGGGTCATCGACACTCCCCTTACTCTCACGCGCTTCCCCCTTTTTCGGTATTTTATGCACATTTCGCTTGTGCATGTACAGATAGGAATGCATTGGGAAACTCTTCCCGCACAAATTGCACACGTGTGGGCGTTCACTTTTATTGTGGATGCACTTGATGTGATTTTTGAGTTTTCCCTCGTAGCAAAAGGCCTTTCCACAAAAGTAACAAATGAAGCGTCTGTCGTTGAGGTGAATGTATCTCTTGTGGCAGTCCAAACTTTTCTGCAGTTTAAATGTCATTGGGCACTCGGGGCATTTAAAGGGTCTCTCGCTCGTGTGTGTGAGGAGATGGGCTCGGAGATAATCAATTAACGCAAAACCCTTTCCGCAAAAATCACACATTAGAGTTAAATTTTCAGAAAACTGAAAAAGTAGTAAGGTAAAATTTCTATATAATTTCCCATATGATTTTCGTGATTTTTCATTTCGACGAATTTTGAAAATTTCAATATTTGTTTTTGGCGCCGAAACGCAATTTGCACTGATATGATTATATACGTTGTAGTGACCCCACCACGTAGTACATGATCTGATATCGTTTGCTTTATTTTGGATTTCACAATTGGGGTACTTCCCTTGTAAGATTAAAAGAACCGAACACGGAATGGTTTTGTAGAGGATGCAGGTGAAACGTCGGAACGATGTTGCTCGTGTTGATGTGTTGATTCAAATTCCCAATTTTGCTGCATACATTGACTTTATCATCTCGACCAGGACGACCCTGGACGTGGACCGGGTCATTTCCAGGGTCATTAACACTCCTCTTACACTCATTGGTGGTTCCTCTTTTCAGTATTTTATAAACATTTCGCTTGTGCATGTAAAGACGGGAATAAATTGAAAAACTCTTCCCGCACAAGTCGCAGACGTGTGGGCGCTCAATTTTGTTGTGTATATGCACTTGATGTGATTTTTAAGTTTTTTTCTCGTACCCGAAGGCCTTTCCACAAAAGTGGCCAACGAAGCGTCTGTCGTTGAGGTGAATGTATCTCATGTGGCAGTCTAAACTCTTCTGCAACGCGGCAGTTTGGCACTCGGGGCAATTAAAGGGTCTCTCGCTTGAGGTACGCTCTTGAGGTGCGTTTAGTACTTGAGCTACTTCCAGAACTTTTTGTTGCATTTCTTCGGATTTTCGTTGCATTTAGAAACGGGTCCGTTCCGTCATTGTGAGCTTTTTAGATGCTGAGCAAGCATCTATTGTGATGGTCATGTCCGTCCGTCTGTCTGTCTGTCTGTCTGTCTGTCTGTCTGTCTGTCTGTCTGTATGTCTGTCTGTCTGTCTGTTGGCCGTACATAACAGGTCACAGCTTTCAAGCTATGACCTTCAATTTTTTTTAAAACGATCACAAATGCGCGCGCGCAGGTCTGTATTGTTTTTTCAATTTGATCGGACTGTCCATTTCTTCACAATTAACAGTTAACTGGACCCATGTCAAAACTCAGAAAAGTGAGCTTTCCAAAAAAGCGAATCATGCTTGTAAACAAATAGAGAATTCATGTACATACCCCTTAATTTTAAAGCTCTGCGCGGCTTATACAAGTATATCTTATAGTACAGACCCAGCCCCAGCCAACCTCAGCTACAGTATTCAATATTCAATGGCAAAGACATGTAGTCTGACTGTCTGATGCAGGGGTGACGCGTAAATTACGTCACGTAAAAATTTCTTTCAGACACCCCCACCCCGCTGCTATCGCATTCACATTAAGTAAGCAGGCTAGGGGTGACCCGCAAATGACGTCACGTGAAAATTTCTTTTAGACACCCCTACCCAGCTGCTGCTGCATTTCCATTAGGTAAGCAGGTTAGGGGTGACGCGCAAATAACGTCAGGCAAAAATTTCTTTTAGGCACCCCCACCCAGCTGCTATCGCATTCAAATTAGGAAAGCAGGCTAGGGTTGACGCGCGAATGACGTCATGTGAAAATTTCTCTTGCACAACCCCACCTAGCTGCTGTCGCATTTACATTAATTAAACAGGGTAGGGGTAACGCGCAAATGACGTTAGGCGAAAATTTCTTTTAAACAGCCCCACCCAGCTGCTGTCGCATTCACATAACGTAAGCAGGTTAGGGGTCACGCGCAAATGACGTCACGTGAAAATTTCTTTTAGACACCCCCACCCAGCTGATATCGCATTACCATTAGGTAAGCAGGCTAGGGGTGACGCGCAAATGACGTCACGTGAAAATTTCTTTTACACACCCCTACCCAGCTGCTGCTGCATTCACATTAGGTAAGCAGGTTAGTGGTGACGCGCAAATGACGTCAGGCGAAAATTTCTTTTAGACACCCCCACCCAGCTGCTGTTGCATTTACATTATGTAAGCAGGTTAGGGGTGACGCGCAAATGGCGTCAGGCGAAAATTTTTTTTAGACACCCCCACCCAGCTGCTTTTGCATTTACATTAGGTAAGCAGGCTGGGGGTGACGCGCAAATGACGTCACGTAAAAATTTCTTTCAGACAGCTACACTCAGCTGCTATCGCATTCACATAAGGTAAGCAGGTTAAGGGTGACGCGCAAATGATGTCACGTGAAAATTTCTTCTACATGTCACGGACTGACCTATATGTGTTATAGATGTTCAGAGATCGTCTATGATAACGTCCTTTAAATACCATAGTTTCTAATATCCTAAGTCTCAACTTTAAATTTGTTTCCATCCTATTTTAACTACATGTCACGTACTTACCTATATGCGTAACAGATATTCAGGGATTGTCCATAATGACGTTATTTGTGAATGGTGCAATTTATAAAAAAAATTCAGCTATATAAAACTACATGCTACGAACATTGGTTTATGTCTTATTGATTGTAGGGGAGCTTCCACAAATCTTGTATTATCTTCTAGCGTAACATATATTGTCTTGCGCTTCTGTTGAAGCTCAGCATCAACTTCGGGCCAGCCCACGGTCGACAAATCCGGCGCGAAGCGCCGGATTTTTTCTTATGTATTTCTAGCTCTTGCAAAGATGTGTGCCGCATCTTACGACGTCACAGAAAAAGTACAGACTTTTGTATGCTAATTCTTTGGGTGCTTTTTTATTTAGTGAAGACCGGGTTTTGAAGCTGACACGGGGGCGGAGGCTATGTGGGAGGAGGTGCCACTCTGGTTCTTGAATGTTGATGTTGCTGACAGCAGCTCAACAACTTTCGCTTTAAAACGATTTTTGTCAGGTTTGGCTTGAATTGAATTAAAGTACAATGCAAACGTCGCAGTAGAGTTTTGCATCGGTTTACGTTTTACTTTGGATGCTGCTGCAACGATTACGATTACGATTTGGCACACTTCTTTTCGTTTTGTCATCCTCAAAAGTTTCAAAATCTTTATCGTCACTGTTGTAATCGTAATCATCACTATCATATATTTCTATTGAATACCTTAATTATCAGTCATGTTATTATGCAGTGATTATTACTTTTATTGTGGAATAACGAATAATCAAACTCAGTGCATTTATGAATTTATTTTTAGCAAGATTATGGCTGCTGCTTCGGCTGCTTCACTCTTGAAATTGTAGAAGTCGTGTTTCTTATGGAAAAAAGAAAGACGTGAGAGGTCGTCTCCAAACGACGTCATCCGTAAGGTCAATGGGTCCACTAGGCAACTGATGATGACATCCTATGTTAGAGACGGCCCCCAAGAAACAATTCGAATCGCGTTAGCCTCTGATAGTTGTCGGCACAATCGTATTTGCAGCGGCGGAGGCAATGTGAAGTACACCGTAAGTATGCCGACAGCGGCGAATGAACGGATTATGGCTGTCTGTGTCGGCAACGCTTCGACATTTTCGCCGCAACTTCGCCGATGCTAATCCGATGCAACGCTGAAGTGCTGTTTTTAGCATGTGAGCTTCATATGATTTGCCGACGTGCTGCCGCTTCATTACTTTTTCCGTTACAATGCTGCATTTCCACACTACAAGGCTTTTGCAGTGTGGAGTGTGGCAGTGGAGCGAGTGAGTCTACTTTTCCTTACAATTACAGAGATAACCACAACTTTAATTAGGAAATAATTACAGTTCAGTGCCTATTTCGTGTAGTGTGAAGTTATATAGTTTGTAAAATGAATATATTCAGTAGGTACGCTATTATTGGACTTCACAACCGTCGTGGTCGTGGCCGTGGTTTGTGTGATTAAACATAGTAAACTCTTACTGTTGACTGTACTGTTAGCTTAAGTTTAAAATAATCTATTTGAGCACGGTAAATGTCAATTCCGGTTTACTAGGCTAACTGGAAGTTATTCAGTTGACTAAGGATCATGTGAAAGCAAATAATAGAAAATAGGGCTGTGCGCTGAACCGCTATTACTGACAATTGTTTGAATCACATCCGCTAAAGTGTATTAAACTCGTCTCGATCCCGAATAATTCAATTATTACCTGCTTTTGTGATACTGGTGATTACTGTTCATAGTTTTATTTCATACTTTAGAATACCCAACACGTACTATCATATTCGGCAGTCTATGTTCGTATTGTAGTGCTGTTTTGCTGACATACTTATGTAAATGTAAAATCTAATCGAAAGAAATAGTTAAAGTTGTTATTGTTATCATTTCTGAGTGTGGTCTGTTTACTTGTATTAACCTACCACGGGACCGAAGCGTGTCTTGCTGTGACTAGAGAGTGTGTTTAAACTCCAAATATTAGTGACATAAGTAATTTTTAATAATTCATACGCTGCTAGTGCTTTTGAATAAATATGTTAGCATCACTATCCAAAAATTCAATGTTCATTATTGTGTACTTTCAAAATTATTTACTAACTTCTAAGCATAAATATAATCGTACTTGTGCTCATATAGACGGAAGTGTAGTCAGTTCATAATTATTCATATTTATTATCTTGTGACATTTGAGGATTTTTTTACTTCAGTGAATGAAATAAAGTTATATTTATTATGTATATCACCTATCTATAGCACCGCACTGAACTAGCAAGGTATCGTAAGGCAGTAGCATAACTAATGGCATAGGTGCAGATTCATGTCGGCGGCCGTCGGCTCAAGGTGTCAGCAAGCGGGCGGCAATCCGTATACGGATGCTAATGGCGCGCCGCTGGTGGGCCGGTGGACAGAAATTACTGATGGGCCGCCATGCGGAGGCGCCGACTATTGCCGGGTGGTGGGCCGCTTCAGAAATGTTTCTTGGGCGGACATCTACGCAATATGATCAAGCTGGTGACAGGAGGTACAAGGGTCATAGAAATGAATATTATCTGATGACGCCATTTGTAGAGGACCCCTCAGCAAACATAAATTCTCTACGTGAAGTAGATCTGCACCCGACTACATATAGAAGTTTAAAATGTTTTAGAATTGTTATAATTGATGTTTACTGTTGTCTTCCAAGTATTTTGACAGTCGGATATTTAATTTTAATTTTCTTTGTCATGCTAGTTATTTGATTAATTAATTATATACTCTTGGGAAGATTTGAAGTTTTAGCTTTCGATATTGCAAATTAATTAATATTCTGCTTCTTGTTAACTTCAGTTATAATAAATAACTCTTCCCATCATTTGGAATTACGTATCATTTACAAGCATTATTTACATATCGTGCATTAATTCAGTTATTTTCAGCTAAGCGTTTATGAAAACTGAAAAACTAAAAATTTTAGTATTTTAAAATGTGTACATTCTTGTATTTACATTTTTTTAAAAGTGTAAAATGTTGTATTTACATGTTTTTAAAAGTGTAAAATGTTGTATTTACATGTTTTTAAAAGTGCAGAATCTTGTATTTACATTTTTTTGAAAGTGTAAACTATCGGACTTACATGTTTTCAAACCGTGCACAACGTTCTTGTTACATGTTTTTAAAATGTAGTTGTAATTCCTGCTTCAATTTTGCATTTAGAAATCAGCATACAGTTTTATTGTATACGTATACTAATTTACTACATAGGTTATAATATTAATAAATGTTTTGCAGTAACAATGCTCAAAGATTTGATGGTTGTCACTGTATATACACTTTTGAAGTTTGGGTCACTTGGTAATTGTTACAAAGCTCCACCATTTAACTTATCTAACTTATTTGAAAGCGAGCTCACTGTATATAAATCTCACCTCATTAGGCGAATTCTTTAGGAATGGTAGAAGCCAAGTGGCTAACTTCTGAAATTTTTCGATCTCATAATCTCATTAATGTCACTTTTTAAAATCGGGCACCAAATAATGCTGCAGTATTCAAGCAATGGGCGAATTAATGTTAAATAAGCGTACGAAGTTCGTACATGTTTAAAAGTTCTTTTAATTTGTAAGCCCATGGATTTGGCGTTTCCGATAGCCTCTTGACAGTGTTTGGAAGTCTTTAACTTGCTTTTAATATCAACCCCCAAACTTTTGCAAGTTGAGATTATCAGCTCATTACATACTGTTTCAGTGGTATGCAGGATTTTCATTTTCCTACACTTTTTGTACATCGACATAATACTATCGTCAAATTTGTTTTGCCTTTCGTTAGACTCGTCTTATAAAGAAACATTTGCCACTGCAATTGAATGCTTGATACATCCTTTTGCATCGGATTGACTTAGTGTGTGTAGCAGCAGTAACTTGGAATGTTTATGAGTCAAGGGAAATGAGTGAGCATTCGCTGGCCGAATCATGCATCTGTGTAAACAAACAAACGTAATGAGTATGGCCAAGTGCAGCGCACAAGTTGGCAAACCTTTTCTTTCTGGTTTTCATTTTCTAATTATAACTGTACGTACATAGCTATGACCGACTCACACATTTTTACCTTATAACCTACACTTTTGACTGAAAAACTTGTTCCTGTATCTGCTGAGTATTTCTTGTGGCAACATTTAAGTTTCTTTATTCATTCAATCTGATAATCACTGCTTTAAAAAAAATTCCAAATTATTTTAGTTTTGAAATATAGGTGTAAATTCAACAGCTGTTGTGCACGTAGCATTTCACAAGCATATTAAAGCACGTTCAAAAGTAGAAAAGTGTACATTTTTGCTAAAATCTTCCGCATATTACTTTTGAATAATTTTAAGAATACAATTTCGTAATATCAGAATTCTATATACAGGTGAGAAATGTATTTTGAATTTAATATTTTATCAATATTCAATTTAATTTACTTAAAGCATTTTTCAGTTACTTTAAAATACTAAAGTGAAATACGCGATATTTTTTCTTCCCTACGATCATAATTTGTGTCAATTTTAAATTTCCAAACGGAATTGAACATGCAATAATATATCATTTTGATGCTCTCAAAAAATTACCAAACTAAAGAAGTTATTCTAAATTGAAAATTGTATTATTTACTATTTTGTTCAATCGTAAAAGAAATAAATTAGTATTGTGTGACCTTATTATACTGCGCGTCGCTTAAGATTAAAGATTGATAAACGCAAAGTCTAAAAATGACGTCACCTGTAGACGTAGACCCACTGTTTTTTAATGAAGTAAAAGGGGATTTTTACGAAGTGCTTTCTAAAATTTAAACTTTAGAAGATATAGCACACATTTGTTCAGCAAGTTTTTGAAGAATGTGGATGTTGCTGATGGAATATTTTGGATTTTCCGTGGGGCGTATCCCGCCAATAATTTTATACATAAAATATTTAAACGTTGCATGGGAAGATGAAGGGCATTTATTTGCTTTAAAAAGTACTAGTACGCAGTTCTCATTTAAATTTCAAAACGTGACATCTAATACATAGCAAAAACTACGTGCTTGCTTTCACGTCAACTCAAAATAATTTTGATTTACTTTTAGCATAAATTCAATGAAACTACGAAAGCAAAATTACTTGCGTACCAATACCGTGGATTCTTGCAAAAAAATAAATGGTTTAGGGAACATATTCTAGTTCTAGATACTATTTTACAAATCACTGTGTACACAAGTACGTGCCATAATAAAAGCTCCACATATGCTTCCGAATCCACGACAATTTCACTGCTTTGGAATTGAAACTTTATATGTGAGGTGTGGTCTACTTCGAATCGTTAATGCTTTTCATGTACACTACGTATTATCAAATAAAATCATATCACAGGGTAATATCATAGAATGAAGTTAATCGATTGCATTTTCATTTACTTGGTCGTAGTGCGGCCCGCCAAATTTTTACACAATTCAAATTTACTGTCGACTAACAAGTGACTTTTATTTTTTTTGTGAGATTTATATGAAACTTAGTTTTTTTGTAATTCTTAATCTGCTTCCTCAATAGCAAAATTTGATGGGTTTAATTTCTTAAATTGTTCTCGAAAATATCTTAAAAAAATATTTTGAGTGCTGTTTTGGGTATTTAACTAATTTAGAAAGGAGCACATTTCTAGAAATACATAATTTCAATGAATCATATAGTTAGTTTTAGTCTAAATACTACAAATATTCTGAAAACAAAATCGATTGAGACAAGTGGAAGTGTTAGTTTTTCTTTAAGAAATCTACGAGTATTTTTCAAATCACATCAAAAATGGTTTATTTATTTTTGACAATTCCAAGCAACTAAACGACAGGCCTTTTGGAATCTACGAATATCTTCCAACTGAGAAATCACTTAAACATCGACCTTTGCTTCTACTCACAGCACGATGCAACGAGTGGGACATTGAAAATAAAAACAACGTTATTTCTATCAATGAACTCTCTCAAGAAGAGTCCATTGAACTTTTAGAAAAAAAGTTTCAGCTCTCAAAGGAAAATGCAAATTATCATGACTACAAAACACATGTTGATAACTTGGCGACCGCACTCCAAGGATACCCACTAGGTCTTGCCCTAGCTACTTCTAACATTAAATTTAATAAAAATTGGACCAGTTTAAAGGACGAGTTGGAGGCGTATCTTGAAAGGATGAATGATCCTGCTGATGACTAGATAGAAGATGAACAGCTTGGAGCAGCCACAAAATACAAACTTATCATGAAAAACGTGTGGGACATGACGCTTGAAAAAATCCAAACTTTATGGAAGAAAGGCGATAATGCAATTAGGCTACTAAACCTTCTTGCATACTTTCCGCCTGACCAAGTTAAAAAAGATCGAATTGAGAGGATTTTTCAAACGTGTTACTTAACATCTCTCTCAACGAAGGAATTTGACGTCCTTGAGAAGTATTTGTTAATTAAAATCGAGACTCAAGAAAACTGGAACGACGAGCATTTCATTCGAATTCGCCGACTTGTTCAACTCGCCACACGAGACAAACTAAACCGAGAAAATGACTTGACGCATCTTTTTCGCCTTTGCGAGTACTTTAGCTATATTGGCTACGATAAGACCTTATTTAGTGACCGAACAACTATATTGGGTCTGCATGGATTTCTGAAGGACCTCAAATGGCCACAGAACTCAATTCAATTTTCTCTCGTTTTCTGCGCTACTATAATTAAAAGTGAACAGGCGGAGGACAAGATTTTTTACTCACGTTTTTGTAGATACAATTAGACTGCGTATAGTTTGTCAAAAGATATTGACACGTTTTTCAACATTATTGAAACAAACCAAGCAGCATTTTCGAACGACAAGAACTTTGTAAATTTGATTTTTATCTGTACGTGGTGGGTAAGTGAGAAAATTAATGCGTGGAACGAGTGTAAAACCTTTTTTTACAACAAGGAAATACTCAAAAGTGTTTTTATTTCAATGATTCAGCCATCAATAACGTTTGCAATTACTTCGACAGAACGTCCAAACTCCCTGAAAGAACATTTGTATTACCTGTATATACAGCTTCTACTAGATTTTGTTCAATCAAACTTGGTACGTTATTTACTGTTGTATGATAGCCTTTAATAAAATAAAACTTTGCACATTCCTGTGTTTACTATTGTGCGACGATAAACACTTTTTAAAAGACTAAATTGTTTATTTTAAATATTCTGATTTCAGAATTTGACTACCCAACTGATTTCAATTATTATTTCAGCATTGAATTCAAATTATTGCTGCAGCATTACATACATATAATAATAATAATAATTTATTCATTATGTCGATTTGGCCGCAGCCCATACAACATTGTTTAGATATTTACAATTTGAGATTTACAAAAATTATTGTTGGTCCTAGGTTGGACTTTGTCTGTTAAACGTAAAATATGTTAATATGATAAGCAGTTATTTTGGTTTATGTATTGCCTAAAAAGATCATGATTTAAGATATATTAAATGCAACAATGGCAAAACATGCATGCTTATATTGTTGAAAATAGTTACAACATCTGTATTTAATGATGAAATGTGCATAGCTGAACGTGTTAAGCTCCGGATGGCAATTCAGCTGCTCTTGGCCAGAAAGCTCGAACAAACCGCTTTCCGTCAAGATCATTTGCCTTTTTGGTCATCAATTACTGAAGTGAACAATGTGTTATATCAAACCACTAGTGCTGTATAAGTTTAAGTAGAACACCCAGTGAGAACGCTACGGATATGAGCCAAAAGTTACAAGGGGGCAGTTCTGGAGCACAAGCACGGAGCCGAGCGAATTACGAGAGCAGTTCTAAAAACGCTAGCACTGAGTAGGGCGAATTACGGGGGCAATACTGAAGCATTGAGAAATTAGAGTTACGGGGGCAATACTGAAACACTGTGCAGAGAGAGTTACGGGGGCAATACTGATTCACTGGTCAGCAAAGCTACAGTGACAATACTGAGGCACTGATTAGAGAGAGTTACGAAGGCAATACTGGAGCACTGAGCAGAGAGAGTTACGGGGGCAATACTGGGGCACTGAGCAGAGAGAGTTACGGGGGCAATACTGAAACACTGTGCAGAGAGAGTTACGGGGGCAATACTGATTCACTGGTCAGCAAAGCTACAGTGACAATACTGAGGCACTGATTAGAGAGAGTTACGGGGGCAATACTGGAGCACTGAGCAGAGAGAGTTACGGGGGCAATACTGGGGCACTGAGCAGAGAGAGCTACGGGGGCAATACTGAAGCACTAAACAGAGAGAGCTACGGGGGCAATACTGAAGCACTGAGCAGAGAGAGCTACGAGGGCAATACTGAAGCACTGTAAACACAAGTACCAAACATAGCTAATTGCACTAGGTCACACAATAAATAATAAAGCACACACACATCAGAGCTAGATACGGGGCAATACCGAAGAACAAGCACTGAAAAAGAGGAAATTATTATATAATTATTGAAGCACAGCCATTAATTGGCGTTGAAACTTAGAGGGTTTAATCCTAATCGATACAGTTGTAGAAGAAGTTTCTAATTCTTGTAGCCTCATCCAAGAAGTTAAAGATTTGGCAAAAACCTTCAGTGTTATGGTATAGCTTGAATATATCGGGTACAAGGCTATCTCTCGTCGGTTTACAATTTGAGAGTCTTTTCAAGAATTTAGTTCTTGGCGGTATATAGTGCGGGCACTTGAGCATTATGTGAAAGACGTCCTCCGCCTCCCGTCCACATAGGCCACAGTCAGTTGCTGTTGTACGCTTCCATACTTTATTCATGCCATTAAGGTTGCTCACTTTTCCTATAATTACTATCCTAGGTAGGCCTGTTCTTAGATTTAGCACAAACTTTGTTAGATTCCAGGGCAAGTCCAAGTCAAAATATTCGGATCTTAGAGCTTTTGTCTTTATGCAGGCAAAGTGTTTCAGTGTGTTGCTGCTTTGCATTCTGCAGACATCATTGTTAATACAGCTAAGTCTATATTTTTCAATCATTTCAGATTTGTGCTTAGTTAGGTATTCCGTACTAACATTCTCGATATCAATTTTAAGTGATGCTTCAGCAAACAGATTATAAACTTGCAGCTCCCAGTTGTAACGGGGGTCTGTTGTTTTTGTCTTCAGAGCTTCAAGATAGCAATTCTTTGTAATAAAACTGTCTTCTGCATTAGTAGCTTTTTCTAGAAATCCCATCAAGGCTTTAAAAAGATGCAGCTTGATGTTATCAGCTCCTGTTTCTAGGCCAAGAAAGAATCCTGGTGTCAAGTTGGAGCTCCCTGTTAGGCGTCAGAGAAACATAGTTTGAAAAGTTTCAAGTTCTTTACAGTAACGGAGCCCCCGTATAGGGGCCGCATACATCAGTATCGAGGTAACCAGGGACTAGAAAAGCCTGAGGTGTATGTTAATGTCCTTTATTTTGGCTCGGTAGAAAAGTTCAAACAGTTTTTTCTGTGCGGCTCTTGCTTTGTTAAAGAAGTGGTTTTTGGCTTCATTAAAAATACCGCTTTGAGTGAATGGGACTCCCAGATAAACATATTTGTTGACTATTTCCAGCGGCTGGCTTTCCCACTTAAATTTTGTTGAGTTACTCAGCTTATTGCCTTTTCTAAGTATCATCACTTTTGTCTATGATAGGTTCACTTTTAGGTCGTTGTCTTTAAAAAAAGTGCTAAGCGTGTTAATTTGCCTCTGTAAGTCAAGTTCATTTAAAGCAAGAAGGATGATATCATCAGCATATAGTAGGATCAGAATTTTTAGTGTGAACATCTGTGTTCCTTGGATGCCGCTCTTGCTGAGTATTTCGGCTATTTTGTCAATGTAAATAGTGAAGAGAGTTGAGGACAATGTTTCGCCTTGCAAAACTCCTCCCATTACTTTGATCATGTCTGTAAAACCTTCCTTGCACCTGATTTTTGTTTTTGCTAGATCATACAGCTCTTTTATTGTTGCTACAAAGTGATCACTTAGCTCCGCTTCTCTGAGTCTTGTCCATAGCTTACTTCTTTTGATTGAGTCAAATGCCTGACTAAGGTCTACAAACAGAGCAAAGAGTTTTCCTTTTTTTCTGAATGCTGGCTTGTTTAGCTGTTTAAGTATACAGGTATAGAGTGCAAATATATGATCTGTACATCCTCGTCCTTTCCTGTATGCCGCTTGATTCTCTGAGATAGTGTTGTTTTTCTGGCAGAATAGGTTAAGTCTATTGGACATTATGCATGTAAGCAGCTTCGTTATGGTGTTGATAAGAGCGATTGGTCTGTAATTTTCGGGCAAATTCGAGTCACCTTTTTTGTATATTGGAGCTGTTATAATTTCGCCCCAGCTCTCTGGCATTTGTTCCTTCCAGACTTTGTTGAGCAGAATAAGCAAGTAGTCGTTGGTTGTTATGTCCAATGCTTTCCATACTTTGTTTGGAATACCATCTGCTCCTGGGGATTTATTGTAGCTAAGATGCTTGACTGCTCTGTGTAGTTCAACAATTGATATCTCATTACATACATATTAACAATATTTAAATTTATGTGGAATTGTTTAGATCGCAAAGTTCAAGGATCTTTAACGCTGCTAAGCCCGGTTTTCAATATGCATTTTCAGGTTTACCACCTTCTTAGCACCAAAGACAAGCTTTACAAGTATTGGCTGACCAATAAGTATATGCCGTTAGAATTTGACTATATTGTAAGTGCTGTGTGGCTTTTTGAATATTTTACTTTAAATTAGTACATCCCAACGCCTTTAGGGGCCATCCATATATTACGTTTCAGGTTTTAGTGCAAAACCCCGTCCCTTCCCATCCAATCGACAC
This sequence comes from Dicyrtomina minuta, assembly GCA_949802685.1. Classification (NCBI taxonomy): domain Eukaryota; kingdom Metazoa; phylum Arthropoda; class Collembola; order Symphypleona; family Dicyrtomidae; genus Dicyrtomina; species Dicyrtomina minuta. The sequence goes on along the minus strand of OX461811.1, from coordinate 163,029 downwards.
TACTCCGTCATTTCTCAATACCACCATCCCCACTTATAAACGTTTCAATTCTGTATAGAATTTTTTAAAGAATTTTTTACATTTTCTAAAAGCTTTTACTTTTTCTCAAAGAAATGAAATACATACTATATGTTACATTTTATCTACGACGTATCTACTTGGATATGCCGTAACAAAAAAAATTAGAATTTACAAAAAATTGACTAAAACGTTATACGCCCGAACACCCCCCCTCCCCTGTGCCATTTCAATGCCTCATTGGCCTCAACCCCCTTCAACCCATAAAACCTAAAACGTAATATATGGATGGCCCCTTGCCCTTAACAGAAACCTTATACCCAGCGGTTCATTAAAATTCCTTTGTTGAGTTTGAAATTTATTATAATTATTTCAGAAAAAACAACTCGACGACGAGCAGAATTGCGAAATGGGCAACAACGAAAAAGGTGAATTCAAAGTTTAAAATAGGTTTATTCACTGCAACGAGTGATTGTATTAATTAATGCCTTAATTCTATGTGTACACTTGAAGAAAACTGTATTTAAATCTTGTATTTGTAATTAAATATGTAAGGCTATGTAAATTAGCCGACGGAAATATTTTTATGTTTAGGTTTCTTTGTGATCAGTCAAATTAAAATAATCATTCACAAAAGTAAAATATTTTTTAATTATTAATTATTCTGCAGAGTTCTTGGAAACATTTATTCAAGCTGGTGCCCAGGAAACATTCGACGTCGTCTTTTAGCAGGCTTTTCGTCGGCACAGTTGGGCACAGTCGTTTTTAGTCGGGCGGAAGCCGGGGTCGGCAACGAGTTCGCTGCCGACGCGGACAAGCCGTCGTTCGCGGGATGGGATATGCGCGCTTTCCGACGTCAAGTCAGAGTCGGCAATTCGTTCGCTGCCGACTCGGAAACTGAGTTGTGCTAATGATGGGAAACGCGCTATTTTGGCTCGTATCTTCCCATCAATTTGCCGACTACTAAACTACACATTGGCTGCATTGGAGGCAACTCATAGTTGCAAAGCTACACACAGTCGCAGTATTTCGTGTACTTCCACCACCGCAACAGTTAGGAGCAAGGCTCCTAAATATTAAAAGTTTAAAGTTTTTTCCAACAATTATATCAGTTAAATGTATACATTTTAAATCATTTAACTCAAGTTTGTATGCGTCTTATTTGTGACAAATTATTTCAGTGTTCCAGTTCTAATTCTTGTTACCTATATCAGTGATTTTATTGTGACATAATTAAAAATTCTGTAGGTACTTTCATTTCCATTACCCAGTAATTCAACATCGAGTACAAAAATAGTGATTCAAAAGGGGCCACCTAATGATTTAAGTGTTAAATTACTGATTTAGGCCGGTTCGTGATTGTTTTATTTCGGTTATTAGTTTTGTTATTTACCTGCATTTCCTATAATTTATAAGTACCTGAAGCCCAAATCTCGCCTCTTATTTACCAGACCTAAAGTACGATGACGTGAATGTTGCAATAAATTGGTTGTCATTTGTGTGATTACATATGTACAAGTCTATTTCCCCCGTAATAGTTTAAACTGTGAATGTCAGCTTGTCTCTTCAACGTGAAACTTGAATTAGTTCAGCTATTGCTGATTCACAATGATTAAAAATTACAAGCAATTAATTGCAACATTCACGTCACTTCAGAATTCATACCTGGTAAATAAAAGGCGAGTTGTGCTTCACGTATCTGTAAATCCGAGGAACCGTAGGTAAATAATATAACCTGTATCTGAAATACCACACGAACGAGCCAGCCTAAATCAATAATTTAAGACTTGTATCATTGGGTAATTCTAGTAAATAACTACTTTAGCAGGTTGAACCTAATTATTGAGTAATGGAAATGGCAGCAGCTAAAGTTTCAAATAAATTAAATCCCCACAAAGTCACTGTTCCATTTGAAAGGAACTGAAATATCCATGCATGAATGATATGTATTATGTTTTATGAATTATGTATGCCTAATTAAATGAGCGAGAGAGGAGAGAGGAAGCGAGCCGGCAATTGAGCAGGGTGATGGGAAATAGTCAGCAAACTGTGGGGGAAACGAGTTGTGTAGGGTGGCTTAAGGTCGGCAAAATGTGCCGCGCCGAGGAAGGGCCTGCGGACAAATCCTCCTGTCAGGCCGACTGATTTCTGCCGACAGTAGACGGCGTCGGCGCGAGGCTCAGCCAACATAAAATGTTTCCTGGGTGGTCTTAAGATACTGTGTCAGCTTACAGTTTGTATTACGCAATACAGCCAATTTGACGATGATGATTATGATGATGAGGATGATTATTATCAGGTTGAGGAACTTCTTTGTAAGTTATAATTTTATTTTTCTAAAATAAATTTTTTGCGTAGCTAAATATACAATGTGAGCAAAAATGCTCTTTTGACATTGTGCATTTCTTGTTTTATTTTGTGCTTTAATTTCAAGTGACAATGTAATAACTGTGTTATTTTTATTTTATAGTTGCTATCCGTTCATTGGCTCTATATTTAAAAGAAAGAGACGACTAAGTTAAATCTATCGACTTTATATCTGCTTTCTCCAACTTTACAAAATGGATTATGAAAACACCATAAGATAACATTAAGGCAAGTCGTGCACTACCAAATACGTTAAAAAAAATTATTTGAAGCCTTAACTTGTACTTGTTTAATTTGTGACGTAAATAGCATATAAGCAATCCGTGCATTACATCTATTTTATTTTAAATATTTTAATTTAGTTAAACTGCGTCAAGACTTGGCGTTCTTTATATTTAAGACCCAGACTGGATAAATAAATAAAATATGCACTGAATATGCTGAAGGACACGAGCTCCAATTTAACCCATCAAAAACGGAATTACAAGCCTTTTTACCCAAGTGGATGAATGCTTTGAAGGTAAAAGTTAACGTATCCTTGCAAAACCAAAATATATCTGCCTGCCGGTCAGTTAAATATCTGGGATATACTATTGCTCATGTTAAGAAGCAGGACGCCGATGTACTCTGTGATAATGAAGAAATCCGAAAACGGATCCGTGAAATATACACTCGGGCTAACATGATTAAAGCCAAGTTCAAAAACTGCAGCTTGTCGGTGAGGCGATATCTCCACATCACGTATCTCTCGTCCATATATTGCTCTAGCGTTTGGCTACTGAAGAAATCAGAACATTCTCAAATACGAGTTGCATACAATGATTCTTGCAGGATAGTCTGTAACTATTCTAGGAAGAACAGTGCTAGTGAAATGTTTGTGTCCAACCGTATAAATAACTTTGGTGCTGTACGTCGAAAATCTGCATATTCATTGTTGAATCGTAACAGCCTATCTACAAATGAAATAATTCAGCACATTGTTAATACAGGATGTCACAGTGAATCTAAACTTGCAGAAATCTGGAAAGAACTCCTTCATGTCACTAAGAGCTCACCTGAACAACAACAAACGATAACTTAATTGAATTTATTTAAATAAGCTGACAAAATTATTAATTGGACCACTTGCTCATGTATATAACATAACTAACTGGCTCACTGGCCACCATTGATTGACTGTATAAGTACAAATGTTACAAATGTTTTTTCTCTTTATATAACGACAGTTGTCGTATCTTTAGGTTATTTCTTACCTTAATTCTTATTTAATATATTCTTTATACCCTAGATGTAAGAGTAGATTGCATATTCTGTAACTATGTGGACCTAGAGTCTTTGAGATCAATAAAATAATAATAATAATAATAATAAAAGCCTTATAGATGCGTCAGTTCAAATTATCGCTCCTCTGTTTGGTTTAACGCTAGAGACACTTGAACTGAAAGATGGTGATTACCTGTTTAAGTAAGTTAAAATCCCGTATCATACAAAAAAAAGACATTCAATTTTGACAAATCAGCCATAACAAACCTAGGATATTAAAAACCTAAATTGCCTAGTGAAAATATTGCTTTTGCTTTAAATTTTTGTAGAAAGATTCGATTTGAATCGTTTGTGATGTGAGCAGAGCAGGGCGAATGTAATCCAGCAGCAGTTTCTACCCCCATTTAGTGGCAAACAAGCCTGCACTGCTATTCATACAACTTTTGCCGCATTTCAAAAGCTGACAAATTAAATTCACAATCTGCGGCGTATGCGCTAAACATATACGATTTAGGAGTGGCAGACAAAGTGATATTTATTTTAAAATCTAACAAAAAGGCCTAAAGGAAATGAGTTTTCTTGCGTACCTCATACACGCTATTAAAAACTACGAAATTAAAGCAATGTTTAAATTTAACTTTTATAAAGTATTAAAAAATCTTTAAAGATGCAATTGCAGCGCTTAAGGATCATGAATTAGCCACCAAGTATAATGACACAGGTAGTATTCGAACTGAAATAGTTTGAATGAATTTGTTAGAATCTAGATATAAGCAAAAAGCGGTAAATGCGAATGTACCCATCAAGCCAAAGTAAGCACTCATCTATTGGATTAGTCGTTAGTGTACTGCTATTTTTAAAACTTTAAAGTTACAGGTTACACTCTCTCCCCCTGCCCACGCCGTCACCAACATGCCTACTACAATCTGTGACAGAACTAAAATATAGATTTTGCCCTAATTGTGTAACTTGTATTTCGTTAGCAGTTTTAATAAAGAATAATGCTTGAATCTAATTTTCAATTTCCAATTTCACTTTTTTGAAAACACCAACCTATTACAACCAGATGCGTAATGTAAGTTGGTATTGTATGAGTATGTAGCTAAGATTGTCTAAATTAAATAAATGTACTTCATTGGCCTGCGAATTTGTAGAATTTAAGTTTTAATAGTAATTTATGTAAATGCGTATCAAAAGGTATTTGATCATATTGATTTAGCACATTTTGAGTTTTTAAGTGTAATTATTTAAAATTCCAATGTTTGACCACCTGGTATTTAAAGCGCAAACCATACTCATCCAACACGCAATACGTTTAGACTACTACATTTTTAGGGCTTCCAAATTGTTTGACTTACAAAATCACTGACCTTGATTCATTGATTTTGAAAAACTTTACCAATTTCAGCGTGTGATGTAATTACTATTTTTAGGGTAATGATGAGTAGATTACAAATAATGAAATATGAATCAGTTGATCGACAAACGTTTGGCAATTAGTTGTTGAAATCCGTTACTTTTTTCAAAACTTTTATCTAAAAAATGTTGTATGGGCTAAAAGCAAAACCCAAACATATTGTTTTCCTAATTTCGTAAGACCTTTAAAGTGGATTATCATTTGTTTAAACTGGTCAATTTTCAAACCAATATATTGAAGTTTTTTAAATACATTCAAACACTAATAACCATGGGGCTAGTAACAGCAAGTTGCCTGAAGCTCCGCATCTACTTTGGACCTCTGGTGGCCCAATTCGGCGTAATATTCTAATTATTCATCCCTAAATGAGTTTGCGCTTCAGATGCCATTCAATGTTAAGAAAATCAATACAAGCAAATTACCTCGGCAGAAAGGTCATTAATAAATGTAGATAACCGAGCATGTCACGTAGTTTAATATCATAGGTAAAACGTTAGACATAATTCCTAATTTTAAGTTTCAAATAAAATACGCCCAGTTCTCCTTTTATGCCTCGCGATTCCGGATTTGAAATTTTAAGATAAATTTTTATATATCTCAGGCATTGACGATCAATAAATTAGGTTGGAAGGAATGGTAACGTGGCCACATTACAGAAATGACTGGATTTTACCTACGTATTCGTAAACACAATTAGTCTCTCAATTTCCTTCCTACGTTCTATTTTGTAACTATTTTGACGTTAGGTTTTGCAAAATAATTCGCCATTTTAAATTGTTATAATATATTAAGTTTTCAAAGTTGTTCTATCCAGTATTAATTTCAATTTTAAAATATGATTGACTGTACGTACATGTCGTTTGCTCAACTTCAGTAACGGAAACGAAAGGTTTCGCGTTATCTGGAATTCGATTTAATTTAATATTTGAGCTGACAAGTGAACACTGTTCGAATGCAATGCAAAATATTTTTCTGCTGAAAATTGGCAAAATTTGTAAAAACGTATTTAAAAAAAATCAGTTATTTGTGAGCAACTTTAGGGAAATTTGCAATTGAAAAACTGCAGTCAATGTTTACTGGGTTTTGTAACTTATTTTGTACGAATTTTAATGAATGAGATGTCAAACAAATCTCCCAGAATTTGTCTTAAGTTTGGTATAATTATTACTAAATGTATTCAAGTAATAAACATGGCTTTTATAGCCTTCTAAAATCGTTCAGAATAAATAAACCACCCTGCATTTAAATGCATCATCATATTTGCAGTGACGTTCCTGACATAACAATTAGAAAACAAGACCCGAAACTAGGAGTCGTACTGCAGCCGCGATCTTCTGCGCTACCCTCACGCAACAGTCAAGACGTACAGGGAGCTCTAAATTCTCCTGAAAATGGGCTACAACGTCGAGTATGCGTCACTAGTCATCTCCTAGGTGGCTGTGTACATCAACAAATTGGGTTGCAAGGAAAGGTAATGTGGCTTAATTACAAAAAATTAATATGAACTCAATTTACCCAGAGATTCGTAAAAACAATTATTTTTCCAATTTCCTTTCTACGTTTTATTTTATCCACTGTCATAACGTTTGTTTTCACGAAATAAATTGCAATTTCAAATTGTTCCAATATATTGAGTTTTCAAAGTTCTTCTTTCCAGTAATAAATTAAAAATTTCAATTTTAAAATATGATTGACTTTACATGTTGTTTGTTCAACTTTAGTTATGGGAACAAAAACTAGTTTTCAGCCATCTAAAATTTAATTTAATTTAATATTTGGGCCTACAAGTGAACACTGTTTGAATGCGATGTATAATATTTTTCTTCTGAAAATTGACAAAATTCTTCTAAAAAAAACTGACAAATATTAATAATTAGTTGTTTTTAAGCAACTTGAGTTCAAATTTAAATCAAAGTCGATCAATGAGCTTCCCCACGACGGAGTTTAAAAAATGTGAAATATTTAATTCCAGAACTCGCACCTTTAAAACGTTAAGTATGTAGATGCGAGGAGATCAGGAGGTCTTAAGGTTCACTTGTCAGTTACGTGTCTGCATAAGTAGCTTATTAGCAGGAAATTAATTTGGAATTGAAAATTTATTGTGAGCCGTGAGCGAAAGAGCTCGTGCAATACGAATTTGGCCCACTATGCTGCTCGCTCACAACGACTTACAAACCAATTCTGCAAAACTACTATGTAACCTATTTTCACTTGCTACGTAATAGTTTACAAATTGTACTGGCAAAGCCTAAACTCACATTAGGAATTTATTAAAAATTAAAACTAAACATTTTAGGAGGGGGGAAGGGGATATGATGTGGATAGGGCCCTGTACTGCAGCTTCTGCTGGGTGAACTAGGATCCATTGTTACAAACTTTAGGAGACCGATTCCAAACGAATACATAATGTTGATAGGCCCAATCTTTCGAAACTACGTTTTCAAGTCGCTTTCCCTCGGTTCCTTCTTAAATTGCATCCCGTTTGATGTGAATTCAAAAACTCAGAAAGTAATTCTCACAACATCTAAATTCCGATTTTATGGGTGGATCCTTCATATTTTGTTTTCCGTCAGTTTTCTTCTTATTACAACGTCGAGACTGCTACAACATCAAAGTTACACCCTCGAGACAATTAAGAACTTGTCTGCGAGGGCTACGCGAGACGAGTTCAAGCAAATTGTAGCGAGTTGTGGATTTGCTTTAACGTCTGCAGTGATTTTGTATCTTCAATTCGCTACGATTCTTGTTTACAAACAAATCCCTGGAGTACTTAGACAGATTCTGAGCTACGAGGTTTACTTTCGCCACCAGTACGCATCTCTAGAATGTTTAAAGAAGCGAAGGTCTCGCAGAGATGTGATTGGAATCCTATTCGCAGCACTGTACTACATACAGTTCTCACTGTGTGCGTACACAACGATTGTCCTGATCGTGCATCCGACGTCTGAATCACAAATGTTCGAGCTGTTTCAAGGGCGCGGTAACTTCTATGAAGACGCAGCAAAATGCTTGATTAATTCTGTTGTATTTGTGTACATTGGCTTAACGCTAATTGTTCATACCCAACTTTGGGTTATTCTTCACGGGTTGATTTTTGTCTTTGTAATTGAAATAGTCGCAGAAATCAGGTACGGGAGTCTTTTTTTGTTGTAGAATTCACAACCGCTTTATGCCAACACAACCAATTTTAAGAAGAAGAATTTTAAACTATTTCCTAGTTGCTCGTCGTAAGTAATCCGTTTAGTTTAAAATGAGTTCTTTTTTACAGTAACATTCCGGAGAAATTAGTCGCAAAAATCAAGACCCAAAACGCACAGTTCTACTGGACTCGCGATCTCCTGCGCTATCCCCACGCAACATCCAAGACGTACAAGGAACTGCAAATTCTCCTGAAAATCGGCTACGACGTCGGATATGCGACACTCCTCATGTCTCAGTGGACAGTCTACACGTTCATCGTCCTGTCGCTCTACTTGTGTATTCGAACAGAAAACTTGGAGTTGAAACTTTATGCCCTCAACACTGCCGTCAATAACTTGCTCCTGTTTTTCTTAGAGTGCATTCACTTTGAAAAAGTCTACAAAAGCTCCCGCGGATTTCTAGACAGTTGGTTGCTACGCGACTGCGCGCAATTTGGGGTCAAAGTCAAAAGGGGCAGTCCCCGTGAGAGGCGCAAAAGTAACGCTGTTGGACCAACAGAGACCGAAACAGAGACGGACGTGATCCTGGTTATGGCAAATCAAGATCACGGAGGTGAAATAAAAATTTCGAAACTTGGGAAAAAGTGGATGGAAAAAAGTCACAAGTCTTTTAGGCCAATGAAAATAAATCTTGGAATTTTCTTCGCAGATGACACGAACTACACTTTGAGTGGGCTGCTGTATATTGTAAACAAGTTAATTGAGCTTTTGGTCACATTTTAATCATTTTACAAACACGTTTTTGCGATTCACTAATCAGGGGGAATGCACAAAAATGTACCACAAGAATACTAGTTTAAAAATTTGACATATTAACATTTTGGGTTCTCAACGTCCAGTCCTGTTTTCATGCAGCGTGACTCAGGAATTAGTATTCCAACGTAAATTTTAATGAATCCCGTTCATTTTATAATTTCGTTCTTACGTTTTATTTTCTCAACTATATTGACGTGTGCTTTCGCGAAATAAATTATGTTTTGGAATTATTGAAATAAATTGTGTTTGTTTAAAGGTTTTTGTCGAGCAAATAATTTGCATTTAAAAGTGTGATTGACTTCTCCGGTTGTTTGCTCAACTTTAATAAAGGATACGAAAGCTTGTTTGGAATTGTTTGGAATTTGTTTGAATCGAATACTGGGTTATATATAGTGACCCCTGGACACCTGGTGTCGTGCATAGACGATGTCTTTCGAATATCGTAGTTTGAAGTACCACCCTTCACAAATTTAAAATTAATAATCCAGTACGACTCTTATTCGCACCCTAAGTATTCCTACTATTTGTACCCGTACCACTCGTATCTATAATTTCAACTCGCATTCAGCCACACCTAACAAGCATTGTTGTTCAAGAACCATTTGCAACGCCACCTTCTTTTCCAGCCCATGGAGCCAAGCCCTACCCAGGAAACATTGATGTCGATGTCGGCGGATGTCGGCCCACCATGCGTTTTTGTCTAGCGGCCCACCAGCGGCGTCAGCAAATGATGACGTAAATGCTGACGCCGCTAGTGGGCCGCTGGACAAAAACGCATAGTGGGCCGACATCCGCCGACATCAATGTTTCCTGGATATCTACTCATGTAGCCACCAAAATAAAAATCGAGTCATTACATTTATTTAATGTTAAAACGATATTCGGCATTTTAGATGCCAACTGGTATGGAACTTATAAATAATAGGGCATAAATTAACTGCTTCACGTTTTGGCTTTTACATTACAATTCGAAAACGAATAAATCATTAAAAAATAAAATGGCATGTTTATTCGTGTTCAAGTAGGTATATGAAATTCAAATTATTTTAGTCACGCGTATACTAAGCTACTAACGTTTCCAGTAATTAAATAATTATTATTTAGTGTCGGTTGTGGCAGTACTTCAAATATAAATTTTGAAGGTGTGGTAATGTTAACCCTTCAATTAAGTAGCCAAACGTATTTACTTTAGTTAGTTATAACATTTAATAATAATTATCCAAAGCATTTTTTTCTATTTTCTCTCAAGCGAACTCTGATTTTGTTAAGGTTTTTTCGGCATGGTTCTCATGAGTTTAACCCTGGTTACATACTAAATTATTTACTTAACTGTTTTTTTAGAATTACGTCTTATTGGAATTGTGTCTTATTATTCCTCAATAAATTGCATACATCATCATTACCCTCATCATTTCTCTTCAATGCTTAAACTTATTTTTCCAAATATATGAGTCATGTATATTATTCTATTGTCCCACAATGCCCATACACAAATATATTGTGGAGTTGTTTTTTCGGCGAATAAATTGAATTTGAATATAGTAATTGGATTTCCTTCTCGTTTGCTTTACTTTAATGAAGACACAAAAGCCAGTTGTCAATCATCTGTAATTTGTTCCTATTTATCAAATAAATAACTTGACTTGCCCGTACAAAAATGTTTGGTTTTTTTCTGCAGAAAAATATTGTCGATTTTCTGCAAAATAATCCTGGCGCAAATTGGCGTCATATTCTGCAGCATCTACTAGACATAAATAGTTCTGCAGAAAAATATTGCCGATTTTCTACAAAAAAATCGTGGCGCAAATTGGCGTCATATTCTGCAGCATTTACTAGACATAAATTATTCTGCAGAAATGTTCCTGCTGAAAAACAATCTTCGATCCTGGATTCGATCTTCCATCTCCTATGTAAAGCCAGTGCTCTACCTACTGAGCCACATTGTCGTTTTTAATAGTATTGTGATTTAATCTGCCATATAAAGCGCCCTATGCTATTTTCAATATTTCTTTTTTCACAAAATTTCAACTCGTCATTCAATTATATGCTAGGTACTTAGGGAATAATTAATAAATAATGACATGACTGAGTGACCTAGGTCAAAATAAATTCGACATTAAGCTCCTAAAATTATTTTTTTGAGAAAAAAATAACTTTTTTGGGTTTAAAAATTAATTTTTTGGGTTTAAAAATTTTTAGACATGTTAAATCGGTGTATCTAAAATTCGAACACTGACCTAGGTCAAAGGTCAATTAAAATGAAGGGTCGAAAATGTGTATATATATTGTTACACACACATCACAGCACAGTCAGCTATAACGGTACATGATAGTATTAAATTATTAAATTTTTTCCCTCTGAAAAACATATTATTATAGGTCA
>OX461811.1:0-151425 GCA_949802685.1 Dicyrtomina minuta | reverse complement strand
GGCACTTGACGCGGTAAAAGAGGGTGGTTCTGGCACTTGACGTGTGAAAAGAGGGTGAGTATTGTACTGTACGTGTTTGGACAGGGTGGTGCTGGAACTTGACGTGTTAAAACAGGGTGGTTCTGGGATTTTACGTGTTAAAAGAGGGTGGTTCTGGCACCTAACGTGTTTAAAAGAGGGTGGTTTTGGCACCTGACATGTTAAAGAGGGTGGTTCTGGCACTTTATGTGTTAAAAGAGGGTGGTTCTTGCACTTGACGTGTTAAAAGAGGGTGGTTATTGTACTTAACGTGTTAAAAGAGGGTGGTTCTGGCACTTGACGTGTTAAAACAGGGTGGTTTTCGGACTTAACGTGTTTTAACAGGGTGGTTCTGGGACTTAACGTGTTTAAACAGGGTAATTGTGGCACTTGACGTGTTGAAACAGGGTGGTTCTGGGACCTAACGTGTTTAAACAGGGTGGTTCTGGGACTTAACGTGTTTAAACAGGGTGGTTGTGGCATTTGACGTGGTAAAAGAGGGTGGTTTTGGCACCTGACATGTTAAAAGAGGGTGGTTCTGGCACTTGACGTGGTTAAAAGAGGGTGGTTATTGTACTTGACGTGTTTAGACAGGATGGTTTTGGGACTTGACGTGTTAAAAGAGGGTGGTTCTTGGACTTGACGTGTTAAAACAGGGTGGTTCCCAGACCTAACGTGTTTAAACAGGGTGGTTGTGGCACCAGAAATGTTCAAAGAGGGTGGTTTTGGCACTTGACGTGTTAAAAGAGGGTGGTTATTGTACTTAACGTGTTTGGACAGGGTGGTTTTGGGACTTGACGTGTTTTAAACAGGGTAGTTTTGGGACTTGACGTGTTTAAACAGGGTGGTATTGGCACTTGACGTGTTAAAAGAGGGTGGTTATTGTACTTGACGTGTTTAGACAGGGTGGTTTTTGATACTTGACGTGTTTTAAACAGGGTGGTTCTGGCACTTGACGTGGTAACAGAGGGTGGTTAATTTTACTTGACGTGTTTAAACAGGGTGGTTCTGAAACTTGACGTGTTTAAACAGGGTGGTTCTGGCACTTGACGTGGTAACAGAGGGTAGTTCTGGGACTTGACGTGATAAAAGTGGGTGGTTCAGGCACAAGGAATGTTTTATGTACTTAACTTGTACGTGGTCATTAAACCATCCCAACCACTAAGGATGGTTGTGGGTGGTTATGGTGGGTGGGGGTGGATGTGGTGGGAGGGGGTGGTTGTGGTGGTTGAGGGTGGTTGAGGGGGTTGTGGTGGTTGTGGGTGGTTTATATAGGATTTCCCTTGATTGGGAATTAGAATTTTCCATTTCACCTTTAATTATTTCAGTAAGTCAACTGATTAGAAAAGTGTGGATTCCACAGCAATAAACGTATCTAGTAATCAAACTTAATTATCGCTTACACATTTTTTACAATGTTTTACTAGTTAGCATATACTCGTAACGTGATTTATTTCAAATTTGACGATTTCAGTAAATTATTTTACTACTTTTGCTTTTCTGACTTTTCTTTTGGGCAAATGTAATTTATTATCATTTTCCTATCACTCCTACTACTTCTACTACTCTGCTATGTTGCCGTCTTTCTTCTACTACTTTCTGGATTCTCCTAACCCACTGCCGGGTCTTCAAAATAAAAACAATTCTCCTACCATTCTTCAAAATTCCTCTGGACCCATCATAATTTTCCTACACACTCCCAACTTGGAACTTTCTCATTCTAATTTTCTTTTTGCTTCCAATGCCAATACTGCCTTGAAAAATCAGGATGATTCTACTATTATTTAAAATGGAGCTTACAGTTTTAGAAAATCCTACTATCCATACAAATACCGGTTATTGTCCATATTATCCCACTGAACCCATAATAAAATTTGTAAACTCGTTATGTCTGTATTTTCCTACTGCACTCTTAGTAAACTTCTTAACAAGAATCTTGTACGATGGGGCTAACAGGATTAGACGTTGACTTTAACAGGTTTATTAGTCAATTTCAAAATATGTGAGAGTAGGGAAATGGTTAGTCACGTCTAACAACGCTGTTAAGTGTAACAGCGCTGGTGTTACAAAACCCAACAGCAAATCTGTTGAAATCTACAGAAAACCTGTTAAAGCATTTATGTCACTGTAAATGTATGCTAAACTAGTGGCTCATTACTAAGTGTGCTGCGCCAGTCCAGTGGATAAGGCAGTAAGATACCTATGACTAAGTTTGCGGGTTCGAATCCATCTTTTGGTGTTAATTTGTTAACTAATAAAATCATTCAACAGGATTAGCTGTCAGGTGATCTACCAGTGAATTCGGTTAGCCTAGTACAACATGATTATCGGTAAATCACTAACAATAGTCCTGTTGACCGCGGCTAACAGGATTCACTGTGGATGTCGGAGTAACAGTGAAAGCAGTTACAATTTAACAGTAAAGTAGTAAATTCACCATTCACCCATATTTTTCTAAGCGTGCATATCTATTATACGTATAAAACGCATTGCGATAACTCCTACTCCTCCCGTAATTACTGCATATTAGGCTGCATAATCCTACCATCCCCGTATTTAATACACACATCTAGTATTTTCCTACTAACCCCGTATATAATACTCTCTAGTTAATGGGTATTACCGATATTTTCCTACTAACCCCGTATATAATACTCTCTAGTTAATGGGTATTACCGATATTTTCCTACTAACCCCGTATATAATACCCTCTAGTTAATGGGTATTACCGGTATTTTCCTACTAACCCCGTATATAATACCCTCTAGTTAATGGGTATTACCGGTATTTTCCAACTACGCCCGTAATTTTCGGTTTCGATCTTTCCGCTCCATTTTCAAGATCCATTCTCATTGTTCCTACTACCTCCGTAAACAACTAGTCAGTATTTTTCAACTATATTCATTATTAAATTCTAGGGGAAACATCGCCGCCTAGCCTACAAATAGGCCCTAAAATAGGCTTTAGGCTAGGTAGGCCCACCGTTTTTAGAGACAAATTGGCTAGGCTAGGCTAGGCTCTTTTAACGAGCCTAATATTGGGCCTAAAAAAGTAGCCTTTTAGGAAGGCCGATATTTTTCTTTAATTTATTTTTTAGGCCGTTAATAAGACAAAATAGGCTTACTAAGGTTGTTGTATTGTAATTAGGTGAAATATTTCAGCATGTGATGTTTATCATAAAATAGGTGTGAAACATTCAAATAAATAAATTATGTATCAGTCAGTTCATGTTACGTACTGGCTCTAGTAACCAGAATGTCGGTTTTGATAACTTTATCTGTCACTACCTTTGGTAGTTAGAAAAGCGCCGATAGACACGAATTATTATGAATACAATATGAACCACTTTGTAGTCATAACCGTGCTAAAATAATAAATAAACAAAAATAACAATTCATTTTCAACAGGGAATTGGTACGTGCAAGTGTGGAATCAGGTGGTAGTTTAATTGGACTTTTTTATGCATGGACGTCCTTGCTTGTACAAATTCTTGGTTGTCTTATTAGCATTGCTACGCATGATGTTACATGTTTATTAATTTTTCATTAAGCACCAAAAAATATAGTTGTCACAAAAACGCAGTCAGTTAATAATAATTTACATGCTAACCTGAAAAGGCAAAAATAGGCTGAACAAGGCTAATGGAATAAAAAAATAGGCTAAACTAGAATTCCCAAGACAAAATACCGATATTAAATAATAATTAAGAGGGTAGTAGGAAATTACCAACTATATGCATTAATCACGCGGGTAGTAGAACAATACCGACTTTACGCCTTAACCACGCAGGTAGTAGGAAAACACTGACTACAGGCATTAATCACGCAGGAAGTAGGAAAATACCTACTATACGCAATAATTACGGGGGTAGTAACTATATGCATTAATCACGCCCGTAGTAGGTCAATACTGACTATACGCATTAACTACCGGGGTAGTGGGACAATACCGTCTATACGCATTAATCACGCAGGTAGTAGGACAATACCGACTATACGCAATAATCACGCAGGTAGTAGGCAAATACCGACTATTCTCATTAATTACAGGATTACATTCGGGGTTAGTAGAAAAATACTAGATGTGTGTATTAAATACGGGGATAGTAGAAGTAATACGGCAGTTTTGGAAGTAACAGGAAAATTAAAATGGGAAAGTTCTAAGTTGGGAGTGTGTAGGAAAATTATGATGGGTCCAGAGAGGAATTTTGAAGAATGGTAGGAGAATTGTTTTTATTTTGAAGACCCGCCAGTGAGTTAGGAGAATCCAGAAAGTAGTA
Organism: Dicyrtomina minuta; assembly: GCA_949802685.1. Classification (NCBI taxonomy): domain Eukaryota; kingdom Metazoa; phylum Arthropoda; class Collembola; order Symphypleona; family Dicyrtomidae; genus Dicyrtomina; species Dicyrtomina minuta. The sequence continues at coordinate 147,128 of OX461811.1, read as the reverse complement.
GGGGAAAGACGGCAACATAACAGAGTGGTAGGAGTAGTAGGAGTGATAGGAAAATGATAGGGAATTACATTTGCCCTTTTCTTTTTCTTCATTTAAAATAAAATTCAAATTCAAATGAATCCCGCGGTTTCTGAAAGTTTGTGAAAAGGCAGTATTTAGTCTGTTGTTGAAAATCAATCCTGGTTATAAGTTATCCTTGTTTTGCAAACATTGCAATTTGCATTAATTTGCAATGTAAACTAATATAAAGTAGAATATTGAATGTGTAATTAGCTGCTCAAGGTGTGTTTGCTTTATTTAAAAATATTTGAGATTTCGCTTAACACATAGTGAACACCATTGTACATACATATCCATGCCAATCTTTATTTGTGTAATAAAATTAACTGTTAACTTTAATAATAAAATCTGTTGATTTAAAATTATTGTACAATGCTATTCCGCGGGCAGCACTTCTCGTTCTCGGGCTGCTCTCGGCGTCGGGAGGGGCGTGGGATGACCGACGAAAACGGAAGATAAAGAGCGTCTCCTTCGGATCAAGAATCCAATGACAACTACGATGATAATTAGAAGGCTCACAACACCGATGACGACCCCTGCAATTTCTGCCGGATTCAAACCTTGGAGCTCTAAGAAAAAAAAAGTCAAATTAATTATATATTCATGAAATAAATTCAAATCTAAAATTTATATTATATCTCGAATATTATTTTACTCACGTCGAACGTCGACAATGCAGGCAGTTCCGGTGTTTGCGTGGTAGGGATTGACACTGAGAAACTGGACGATGGGGATGCAGCAGGTGACTGTGAGGTAGACGCGTAGGTGATCTCTCGTCCCCTGCTCATACTCCGCCGGGATGTACAGTCCTTCCGGGATCGAACGCAGTTGCTGAATCCCTATGGTTATCAACGTGAATTTAGCTTTTAAATTTTAACAATTTTATCGTCCATAATAGTTAGCGCATTCTTTAAAAGAGACGTACCCCCGATATACTGAATGGTGGCATAGGCAGTCCATTTGTACTGGTCACAGTCGTAGGGGTTCATTCGGTAGCGGCAGCTCCCGGACACGGTTCGATCGTAGCAGAAAGGCTGGTCATGTGGTGGGTATGTCTGACCGTACTGCGACTGCGCCCCGTACTAAACAAACATTTAAGAAACAAAATAATATTTAACAACCCCTAACCCTAAAATGCATGTTAACTGTTTACTGGACATGGACCTGGATTAATATGCAAAGTATCTATAGGGATCGTAAACAAATGACGTCATCGATAGGGCCAACTGGTCCACGTGGATGCTGAATGCTGAGCATGCTTAAGATTTTGACATTTGCGTAATGGTTAAGCTAGTGACAGTGTGGGTCATATAATTAGAGAGCTAAAAATGAAGATTTGTTGATGACATCATTTTTGGACGATCCCTGAAACATTAGGATATAATTATGCAAATAATTAACTCACACCGCTTCCCAGGTAGTAGTACGCACTTCGCTCCCCACCCCCTCTCCGAACTTCCCAACGTCAGACATCGCATTCCCTGTCAAATTTTTTTTCTAAAAAACGGAGGGTGAAAAACTGTAAGTTAATTAGAGATTTAGCGTCTGTCTGCAGTTTGTAGTAATGAATACCATTAAATGTCGAATTTACAATTTAAAAAAAATATAACCTGATCTTTTATCTGTTTTCGTTCCACTATTTTATTATCTTCTTGTCCTTCTTATTAAAATGTATCACAAAAAACAAATATGTGAAACTTTCAGGTCCTAGAAAAATGCTTTAACTGTATTCTGTCACCATTGATGAGGCAACTGACTTAAATACAACTTGGTAACATTAATTTCATTTGTTTTTTCAAAACTGAAAAATAATTAAGCTCCTTTAACATTTCTGTAAATGCGGAAATATGGAGATTTACATATTTTCAAAAGTGCAAGCTTTTTGATTGTGTGGTATACGGTGTAAACAACTTTTTATTAAAGTGCAAAATATTCTATTTGCAAAATTTTAAAGATGCAAAATATGATATTTACACATTTAAAAAAAGCAAATTGCGCTATTTACACCATCTTGAAGATGTAAAATAGGTTATCTACACAATTTAAAAAAAAAGTAAAATATTTACACCACTTTGAAGATGCAAGAAAACATGGGGATTAACATTTTCAATTTTTGTACCACGTAATTTATGGACGCTCCCTGAGCGCAGCCTAACATTCGTAACTCTCAGGTTTGCGTCTTTGCGTACAAACCTTCAGCCCTATTTAATCTCGTTCCGTTTGACTCGTACGCACGAGTGGGGTCGTCCATGAATGATGTCATATGGCGGTTGTAGTAGTTCCAGCATAATATGTATGACATGCTGTGGCAAAAGTGCCTGTTTACCTATTTTTAAAATGACGACATAAGGGTGGGTAGATTCTTAAATTAAAAAATCTTACGTAACATCATTTATGGAACACCTCTAATTGATTTGCTCCTATAGAGTATACCACTTCAAGTTCAAGTGGTTCAGGTGCTCAGACCTGCCTTCAGAAAACAGTAGAGTTTCTTACGCTCGGCTCATCTACAAAAGCATTACAATTGCAGGATTCTAAAAGATTGAAGAGTCACATTTTCCATTTTTCAAAAACGGATAAATAGAACAATTTGCAATTTTTTAAAACAGGAAAATCGAAAATCTTGCACTTTTCAAAAATGTGTAAATAGAACTATTTGCACTTTTCTCAAATATGTAACTGGAACAATTAGCACTTTTCTCAAATAGGTAACTAGAACAATTTGCACTTTTCTCAAATAGGTAACTAGAACAATTTGCACTTTTCTCAAATATGTAAATGGAACATTTTACACTTTAAAAAAACATGTAAATAGAGCAATAGGAAATTGTAAGAATTGTAAATAAAACAGTTTTAAACATTTTTGTAAAACATTCTGTTTTTTTCACACGGCTCATTTAAATTGTAGTTGACTTTAGATGTGGGTCATTTTGCTTCTTCACTCCGACGAATTCCCAATGTTATACGAAAATAATTGAATTCAAATCCGAAATAATTATTTTATTTAATCCGTGACTGTAAGTAGCAGCTACTCTTTTAATGTTTTTGTATTCAACATTTTTTTACGATGTGAATTAAAGCGAAGAGATGCGAATCACGGATTATTCTTTGAATGTTTTTAGTTCCTATGATGCGCATCTTTTAAAACCTCCAGCAATAATCATACATCGTATTAAAAGTGCATCTTAATTTCCCAATTATCGCCTATAGTGGGTATAGTATGAGCAAGTTATGTAATACCTGATGTATGTGCAGGATAGCTACACCATAGTATAATTACTGTATGTATGTACCGTATGCCTATACTGTACCCAATCCGGAAAAAGTCACTGGCCCATTACTGGCTAATGACGGCAGGCATACTATTGGGGATGGCGGTTGGGGAAGCAATGGCCCATGGATGGCTTTTCGAAATGGCCCAAGCGTACGCCAACGACTGCCCAATATTGTTTTTCGTAATCCATCGATAATCTACCGGTCATTTCCATTACATGCATTTATTTACATAAATATGCCAATAAAATAATGCAATTACAAATTAAGATTTCATTCGACAACCAAGTTTATTTTTATTTTGCATCAACACTGCCCAGCTAGTTCAAACGTTCCTGTAAAACATTGTAGCTAAACAATTAACTTGAGCACTGTTGTTGAAATTATTCAATATTAGAAGATTAATCGTCGAACAAAATGTATGACTACTGGCAACTGCGCCAGCATTTTATGAACAAAAACAGTACGGTAATCTGACTCCGAATTTGGGATGTAAAATTAAACTACCTACACCTAACTTGCAACTAAAGTGATGCTGATCAAAGCCATCTAATGAGGTATACCACCACCACCGTGGATTAACACTCATTCACAAATAGTCTTGATAATTGAAATTTTGATGAATGTTGCATCGTTAAATTGAATCCAAAAGCTAATACACAGGCACAGTGGCAATGGACAAACAAAGGCGTAGAATTGTGTGGGAACTGACCGAGATTTGACCAGTAACTATAACTATGGTTAACTTCTGCAATAAACCTGCAAAGTTAACTATAGTTGGAGTACATTATCAAGTTAACAGTTGATTTATTTGTTAACTCGGTGAGGGGATAAAGATATCCATCCTCGTACTCAGTCAGATGGTCAGATCAAGGTCGGTCTCAGGTCAAATGTTAGTTGACTTATAATCACAAACACATCACGCTGATGCAATAATTGACAAGTTCGTCTGCTGTGTCCCCGCTGCCATTGCACTTGTGGCACCTTAAAATTCAATTTGCACTTTGATTTATATTAGGCTGTCACGAATATTCAATAAATGGCAAAACACTACACTGAAAGTACAATAACAACACACTTATAGTTGCAGCAGCCATTAAATATTGCAGTGTAACTTTAATTGCAAGTTAGGTGACTTTAAAACAATTAAAACAGGAAAATATGAAAGTAGCAGCACCAGAAAGCTGAAGCCGCCAAGTCTGTAGTGAAGGAACCATTGCACTGCATGCCTTCCCACTTCCCAGTACATAAACGACCTGGCTGTGCCTTTCATTTCTTTATGCAGAAAGCTAGGAACCATGCGCGGGAGCTAAATACGAACGAAAGACAACCTGTATAGTCTACGTACGCATTTGTTGTTGCGCTCCGGTCCTTGAGCCTCGCATTACGAATAACAAGAAGCTCCACCCTAGAAGTTACACACAACGTTCGGACTCACGTTATAGTTTGTCAGTTGCTGTGTGTGTCGACGGGGTTTTGCACTCCCTGCGTCTGCGTTCCCTCGTCACTTTGAAATATTATATTTACCTAAAGGGCCATTCACTGGCCAGGCACTTTAACCATCCTTTACCATTTGTTATTAGCTGCCTAAGGGCCATTCATTAGCCAAGCATTTTCTATATCGTTTACCGCTTGTGATCAACTGCCAGTCATAGCGATAATGGGCCAATGGTTTCCCATTCACCTTTGCGGATTGGGTAATTTAGCTAGATAAATAACAATCCTAATATCACACATTTAATTTTATAAACAAATTGACCTATCGCGTTTTACCAACAAACTCTTCAAAGTATGCCTTTCCCATTTATTAAGCAAAGTTCACATTTATGATTTAATTTATTTTTGTTTTCCTATTTTAAGGTCATTTTGATCCTACAAATGCTCATTTCTCGTAGTTCCGCTTGACAACAATTACCATTACGAATATTATGAATCCTTTGGAATAAATACTCGTAAAGTAAATAATATTATTTTTTTTCATGCACGCATCACACGCTAACGATTTAAATTCAAAAACTGTTTATTCATCAATTAGTTCTTGGTATATCCTCAGTCGCTACTTGATTACTCAAATAATTAAATAAATACAATTAATTTAGCTGACTAATTCGCCAGAAATGTAGAGCAGGATCTGTGCCAGGGATCGTCCGTAAAGGACGTCATCGGCGTGGGCGGGGGTTCTGCTCAAGTACTGTTGACATGCCATGATAAATAAAGACATCTCATAAGGCAATGGTAAAGTTATGGCAATGGGTTGGGTGGGTTCAAACATTTAGTGATAATGTGAGTGACATCATTCATGGACCATTTCATTTCAGTGTTATAGTTGTAAATTGGAAGAAGAGGACAATTTACTGCGTAGTTGAATTCTAATCTGTCAACTGACTCTCTGATAAGCGTCCGAATTTGCACCTGGCTACGATTCTGAGTTGGTTTGGTGATAACAAACTTAACTTGAATTTTATTGTGCTGATGCAATGCTTTCTTCGTGGACATATTGTAAAGCCTGGGGAATTTAAATGCGTGCATACTAACGGCAGCCGTATTTCATATTTATTGGTTTGGATCAGGGCTCAGCTGTAATGGTTATGCAATGACCGTGGCCGTGACCACCACACAACTGCATGAATATTTTATTACCATTATAATGAATTTGGTAAATAGGGACACAGCAAAAGGTACTGCGATGCAAAACTGCTATCGGAATTAAACCGATGTAAAAAAGAAACATCTGCCTCTGCCGCGCCACTTCACATCGCAGTTTATTTCTACTATGTTAAATCTCATGCAACACGTGGCCAGGGAGCGATTGACTGACACACGAAATTATAATAACTGATACTGCTCCTGACGCCTGCTTATCAATTTCAATTTATTGCGATGTCGAACTGACTGATTCAACGACTACTTTATATATTTAAAAAAAAATATTACAGTTATGCTGATTATAGACAAATACAAATCCGTGTCGGGTACCCCGCATAAATTGTATGTGAAGAATCAAAATTAACTATTATTGTTTCCAGGTTAAAAGAAATGCATGTGCATATGTAAACTTAATAAAAATCTCAACTATGAAAGCTAAAAAATTGTATATAGAACGATTTGCACTCCTTCGAAACATGCAAATACTACATTTTGCGCATTTTCAAAACAAGTAAGTGAAATATGTTAAAATTAATAAAAACGAAGATGAATTTTATTTTAATTTAAAAAATGAAATGCAAAATTAATCTGAAATTTTTAAATGCATGTAAGTATAATATTTTACACCTTTTAAAAACACAGGTCGAATATATTGCACTTCTTGAAAACAGGCAACTATAACACTTTGCATTTAAAAAAATCGGCGCTTCGCGCCGGATTTGTCCACCGTGGTCCCGAAGTAGATGCTGAGCTTACAGCAAGTTGATTTCATCACTGGAAAACAAGGTTTTTGTAGTAAGGTTAACAAACTCCTAACTTAACTATAAGCAGTTACCGCTAGGGAAAACAGGCTAGGTGCGAGCTCTGCTGGCACCAGTGGGCTAAGTTTAAGTGCTGCTGCTTCGAGTGAGCTTGAATAAAATAGCTTTGGTAAGAGTGAGCTACTGTCGGAATTATCCACATAGATAGTTTTCCAATTAAGCCCACAGGTGAGTCCATTGTTGCGTGAAAGCATGTGTGTATAATGTGGTATAGTGTTTTATAAGTGGCTGGGCCTTACAAAGAGGAAATCGAGACCTCGTTGAATATGCAACAATACGAAATTTGTATACTATCATATGAACGTGAAGAGCATGCACCTTTGGGCCTAATTGGAAAACTATCTATGTGGATAATTTCGACAGTAGGTACGAGTGTTGAGGACGAGATTTGGCGTATTACGAACCGTCCTGGTACAAGTTGGCTCGATACCTTTAGCACATGAACATATAGGCTGGAAACAAGTGGCTCCGAGTAGGAGCTGCAGAAGCGATTCCGGGAAGATTGGGCTCTGTAAAATTACTGCTGGCTCGAGTAGCGCAAGTAAAAGTTTTACTTTTTCTTTTAAATAATTTACCCGCCATTTTCTAGACACAACTATAGTTTACGTACCTACCTACCTAAATTCAGAGGCAAGTGTGAATATGAATGGAATGGCGGTCTGGACACCCATTTTTGTCAGCATTCAATTTAGGCAATGCGTAAATAGCTGTCTGTTATGCTAAGAATATTCATTTACCTAATTCATGACCTAATGACACAGCGGGAATCCTTAAAATGCTAATATTTAAATAACGTCAGGTATGGAAGATCCTCGTATGCAAATTCCCAAGAGCCCGTGTTAAATATATTCAATTACATATTTCCTAAACTAATGACCAAGAGGATCTCTAAAATAATAATGTTTGCATAACCTCATTTATGGACGATCCTCATATGCATATTAGTAGGATCCTATGTTTAACATATCCGATTACCTAATTCTTGAACTAATAATTCGTCAACTACTGACAAAGGGTATCTCGAAAATGTTAATGTTTGAATAACCTCATTTATGGACGATCCCCGTATGCATATTAGTAAGATCCCATGTAAAATATATATGATTACTTAATTTTTGAACTAATGACAAAGGGGATCTCTAAAATTTTAATGCTTACATAACGTCATTTATGGACCATCCTAGTATGCATATTAGTAAGATCCCATGGTCAATATATTTAATTACTTAATTCTCGAACTAATCTACAACGATAATGTTTAAATAACGTCATTTATGGACGATCCTTGTATGCATATTGGTAAGATCCCATGTTAAATATATCAGGTTACTTAATTCTTCAACTACTGACAAAGGGGATCTCTAATATTGTAATGTTTAATTAACCTCATTTATGGACGATCCTTGTATGCATATTAGTAAGATCCCATGTAAATATATCTGATTACTTAATTTTTGAACTAATGACAAAGGGGATCTTTAAAATTGTAATGTTTAATTAACCTCATTTATGGACGATCCTTGTATGCATATTAGTAAGATCCCATGTAAATATATCTGATTACTTAATTTTTGAACTAATGACAAAGGGGATCTTTAAAATTGTAATGTTTAAATAACGTCCCAGCAAACACTCAGCAACCATATGTTATCTAATTATCAACATACGTTTCCAAATTTGTTCTAAAACATTTAAGTTAATTCTGGGGCATCTTAATGTTGTCTGAATAAAGTTGAATTTTAGACGCGCAGTCCATATGAGCTCTAAAATATAACATTTGTAAGATTCGTGAATGTAGAACACATTATGTTAACAGTATGGGGAAACTTTTTCGGAGTCTCTAAAACTCGTCTAAAATTCCCCGGAAATTGGTCAGGTAGCACATGGAAATTATTCGTTTGTATTGAATACGAACTTGCGACAGGCCTTCATTTCTTTCCTACTTCTCTACTGTTGCCTGTTGCAGTAACACTGCTCACAAGTACGGCAGAAGCTCATACTTAATTGTTGTGGCAGTGTAGTTTATTTGTGTGTGAGTTGTACAAAAGTGTCTGATAGTTAGCTGGTTTAATATGGAAAAACTGTTGGTTCCGACTTTATTTGCCCTTTTGGTAGTGTGCACTTATACTGTTACTAGGAAATTTTTTTTTTCACTAGTCATTTCAGTAAATTTGTTACTACAAATAGTTATATTGTGACAATTTAAATTCAACCCATCCCGGAAAGAAAAATTTACCTACAGTGGTTATTGTTCGTGTTCAGTGGATGAGATAGTTAAATTTTCGATACGTACAATTTGTCATTGCATCTGTTTTGCTTATAATATTGGCTATACAATGTGTGTACTATAGGATACAGAAAATTCAAGAACTAAACTTTTATTTAGTTGTGTCAGTGTGTACAATGCGATATAGTTTTGTGAGGTGTGAAAGTGAATGCTGATGAATTAGTTGGATGTAATTTTTATGATGAATTTTCATTAAATAGATGTGTTTGATGTGTGTAGGTTTCGTTTTCATTTATAGGTGAGCATAAAGGCATAAATTAGGAGCGGGTAAAGTAGTACTACTAGTAACTGTAGAATCCGCAAGATGCTAGAAAAGTTCTAAAATCCATCCAAAATTTATCAGAGTTTAGTAACCGTACGGAAACCGAACAGTAACATTATAGCGGACATTAGTGACCCATTATGTTGTCCTGTGGATAACATTTGGTAACATTCAGACAACATTTAGAGCCCAATGGTCTCAGGCCTATGAAACTATTATGTTAACATTATGTTGCAACTGTGTTTGCTGGGGTCATTTATGGACCATCCCCGTATGCATATTAGTAAGATCTCGTGTTAAATATATCCGATTACCTAATTCTTGAACTAATGACAAGGGGGATCTCTAAAATGGTAATGTTTAAATACCGTCATTTATGGACGATCCCTGTATGAATATTCGTAAGATCCTATGTGAGCGGCTTGTTTTAATTTACCCACCCTCAACTTGGATGACGTCATTTGTGTGTGGCCCCTAAATGACGTTAATCTTGCCTACCACGTACGTTTCTAGAAATGGAGGTAAGTTTGAATGCTAATATAATTTAAACGGCTGGTTTTTCTTTGAGAGAAAAAAAAAGTAAAAAAATATTAAAAGTTGCTCCAGTTAACTGCTAACTGTGCAAAAACTATTTATGCGATCTTGCCCAAAAACTATACAGCACTGCGCGGGCGCTTTTATGAGCGAATAAAAGTTATTTAAAGATGACCAGGTCAAAACTGTGACCTGTAGCGCACGACCTACAGACATTCGGACAGACAGACCGACAGACAGACGGACAGACAAAACCATTTCAATAGATGCTTTTGAGCTAAAGCTCAGCATCTAGAAAAGCGTCTCGAGATGAAATTCAATTTTCGAAACACGCGCGAAAGTGGATTGAAAAAAGTGACATGTCTTTTAAGCTGATGCAAATAAATCTTAGACCAATCATTGCGGATGACACGAACTACACCGTCAATATAGGCTGCTTCGTATATACGGAAATTTAATCGACCTTCTAGTCCTATTATAAGCACAATCAGGATAAAATCGGAAACGTTGAGATAGTTTTGTAAGAATCTTGTTAAGAACGTCAGAAAATAAGGTGAGTATCGATATAATGTAGTTGGTTTCCAAGTCACATAAATTGTTTGTTTTTTTAATTTATGAATCAAGACTGACGCGATAACCATAACCAAAATAAATTGGACTTCATTCTACCTACGGATTCGTAAGCACAATTCGTTTTTCAATTTCGTTCTTTTGCCCTATTTTTTTCAACTATATTAGTAAATTACCGTGTGCTTCTGCAAAATAAATTATATTCCAAAATTGCTCAAATAAAATGTGTTTGTGTAAAATTCTTGGTCGGGAAAATAATTTAAATTCTCAAATATAATTAGCTTTTCTGGTTGTTTGCTTAACTTTAATAGAGAAAAACGAAATCTCGTTTTAAATTAGCTGAAATTCGTTTTAAAATAATTATTGGGCTGACAAGTAAACACTATTAAACTGAAAATGAATTGTGAGCAAATAGCGAAAGAGCTTTTCAAATAATATTACGTCCCACTCTGCCATTGGCCCACGACGACTAACCTCACAATTCTAACAAACGGCCAATTAACCTACTTTAAACAGTGCAAGTCAATCGGTCCCTAACGAGCTCTTAAAAAAAAATGACCGAGGGTCCCTTTTTCTTGAAAAAACTACCTCAATTTGAGCCAGCCTGAGCCCGGGAGGAAAGACTCGTCCACTAAGCATGGGATTTGAAATTGTGAGCAAATAGCGAAAGAGCTTTTCAAATAATATTACGTCCCACTCTGCCATTGGCCCACGACGACTAACCTCACAATTCTAACAAACGGCCAATTAACCTACTTTAAATAACTGCTTTACATTTTTAAAAACAAACTTGCTGGCCACGCTTATACTCATTTTGACAAAATCTGGAACACAGTTTTGAAGAAATACAAAATGTTGATCAGCGGAATCTTTCGAAACTACGCTTTCAAGTCGCTCACTCTTGGCTCAGTTTTGAATTGCCACCCATTTGATGTAAATTCAAAAACCCAAAAAATAACTCCCACAACGTCTAAATTGCGGTTCTATGGGTGGATCTTTAATATTTTGGCTTGCATCTTTGCTCTGCTTGTCTCAACGTACAGGCTGCTCACAAATAAAAGCTTCACAGTCAAGAAATTGAGTAACTTGTCTAAAACAGCTTCACGTCAAGAAATCAAGGAAGTTCTCGAAGCTAGCGGAGCTGTTTTCACGGTTGCAATTTGTCTGTATGTTCAAATTGCTATGATTGTCGTGTACAAACAAGTCCCTGGGGTATTTCGGCAGATTTTGGGTTACGAGATGTACTTTCGTGAGAAGTACTCGTCTCGGGAATCTTTGAGGAAGCGGAGAGGTCGCACAGATGTGATTGGGATTCTATTCGCAGTGCTGTACTACCTACCGTTCACAATGTGTGCGTACGTAACGTTTTTCCTGGTCACAAATCCAGCGTCTGGATTACAAATGTTCAAGCTGTTTCAGGAGCATGGTTACTTTTACGCAGACGGAGCAAAATGCCTCATTAATTGTGTGGTAGTTCTGTACTACTTCTTCACACTCATCACGCACACTCAGCTTTGGGTCATACTTCACGGGCTCATCGTCATTTTTGTGATTGAAATAGTTGGAGAAATCAGGTATAGGAAAATGCGTCTGCCGTATCCGTATCAGAGCTCGAATTAATTTGAAATGTGATTTTATATTTCTAGCGACATTCCTAGAGAAACAAAGGGCAAAAACCAAATGGAAAAGGATCGCTTCTACTGGACCCGTGATCTGCTGCGCTACCCCCATGCAACAGCCAAGACCTACAGAGAGCTCCAAATTCTATTGAAAATAGGCTACGACGTCGGCTATGCATCACTCCACATCTCCCAATTCACAGTTTACACGTGCATTGTGGGCTGGCTTTATATTCTCATTCGAACGGACAACGTGGAGCTGAAACTTTTCGCCCTCAACGCTGTGCTTAACAACTTGCTTCTCTTTTTCTTGGAGTCCGTTCTCTTCGACAAAGTATACAAAAACTCCTGTAAATTTCTGAGCGGATGGTTGCCACGCAGCTGTGCGCGGTTGGAGGTCAAGGCCAAGGTCAAGTTCGGTATCCGTAGGGGGCGCACTGGCAACATTGTTGGACCAATGGCGACGGGGACCGAGACGAGCATGGACCAGGCTATAAACAATGAGGCTCCTGCGCCTGAAGGTGATATTCAAATTTCAAAACAAGCGCGAGAGTGGATGGAAAAGAGTCACAAGTCTTTTAAGCCAATGAAAATAAATCTTGGGCTTTTTTTCGCTGATGACACAAACCACACTTTCAGTGGGCTCCTCTGTATAGTGGGCAATTTAATTGACATTCTGGTCGCATTCTAATAGTAAATAGAAAATTAAACATATTGGATTAGTGTTGTCAGCATCTGGTAGGTACTCAATGTAAATGTAATATGGTGAGTAGCGAAAATATAGTAATTTCTTTTTTAATTTCAGTTTTTGCAATTATGAAAGAAATTAGACTGACTTGCAGAATTTCAATTTAAAGTTGCTAAATTAAATACGTATATTAAATTAATTTAAAATTAAATTTGATTTTGTTCATTTTATGAAGCTAGTCAAAATAGGCTAAAATAAACTTTAAATGGAAATAAGCAATTTCAATTCTTTCCAAACAATCTACGATTTGTCACTACCTTGGTTTGAATAAAATTCATTTGAAAATTAAGTACTTGCTAAAAACAACTAATAAAAGACATGTTTTGTCCTTTTGAATTGGTCTTTAATGTGAGTAAATAAACAGGTCTTGAGTTTTTGCTTCCGATTTAAGTCGTTGGTCACAAAATCCATACAAAACCATTGGTAAGTTAATAATTTGTAGTTAAAACTTGTTTGTGAATTTTTGTCATGTCATTATAGTTATATATCACAAGTAAAACATAGGACATATTCAAACCAAAGTTTGAATTAAAATTAAATACTTCCAATTCTCGTTTGCTCAAGCGATTTCAATAATATTGAAACATGTCTTGAAAGCATTCAAATGGAACATTTTGCACTTTTCCAAAACATGAAAATAGAACATTTTGCAATTTTCAAAAACATGTAAATAGAACATTTTACACCTTTCAAAAACTTCTAATTCACATTTGACGCATGTTCTTATTTTGTTGGTATGACATAGCTCATTTTGATTGTAGCTTAAATTGGATAAAGGACATTTTGCTTCTTCACAGATGAAACATATTTTAGGTATTTAACTAAACTAAATCACTCAATTTACAAACCTCACATAATAGACAGTAGGTACTGGTACTGCTAACAACGACATAGAGACAACTTGTTATTGGGAAATCCAATTTCGAGTATTTTATTATTCAACTGCGCTTAAAATTTAAGCGGAATTAGTATATTCACTTTTATCTATTTATGACCCACGGGAAAACCTGATGATAATTTGCACCTGGTTTCTATTTTTAAAGTTTAAGTTCAATTAATTTTGCACCTGGACACTTCTTACTTTTCGGTAACCATCATTCAACTACTTGCCACTGCGACGTAACCTCTGAATATTTTTTCGTCTCATCGTCAGTACAACTCCAATATTTAAATTAATTTGAATAAAATTCGAGAAAAATATTCAAATATTAAGTTCAATTGTCTAATAAATTATTAAACTCTGCATGAGACTTCAATAACACCGAAGAGGATCGGGCCACGTCCTGGAAGCGACGAATTTTCAAGGTGGACGTGGGCATTACGATAGCAGCAATTTCAAAACCGGGAAGCCGCTTTGCAGAATTACAGGTTCACAGGTAGATATTTTTTTTGTATTCTTTGAGTATAGATACAGTGTAATTGCTGCTTTTAAGAATTTTACAATTGATTACCCATTTTGGTATTAAATGTTTGCAATTACTTTCATTATCATTAAACTGTTCAAAACAGTTAACCTGTCTTTTATGAATTAAACTGAAGATGCAAAACCCGCCATACTACAAATTTCATTAATTTTAATAATTTTTTTTCACAAGTTTACTTTAGATATATTGTGCAAAAAATGTAAAAATGATGGCTTCATGATCAACAACTAAAAATAGATGCATTACATAATTTCGTTTGATAAGTGAAATATGCAAAAACATTTCCTTATTACGTAGGTAGATAGGAAAAAATGTGAGGCTTTTGATTTTAACATAGAAAGCACCATTTGAGCGTTAGGACGATAAGAATCAATTTAGTGTGAACAATCAGCATGAGAACAGTGTTAAAAAGGCCAAGAAGCCTACTTTTTTCTAAAACACCTTAAAGACAGTAAACAAAAATATTTTGAGTTTCGTGTGAAATCCTTATTTTCATTTACCGAGAAATGTGCCATGATGCACAACACGTAGGATTTCATCGTGTAGATAAATTGATATAAAGCAAATGCAGTCACACTGAACTACATACAAGTAATTATTTTTGTTTGGCGGTGTGAGCGTGTTGAAAGGACAGAGGTGGAAATTGTTTATCAGAAATTAATTGAGATAAAAAGCGAGCATCTGCTGTGTGAGGCGATATCGATATCAGTGTATTGTAAATTATGTGTGACGAACATAGTCTAGTTCTGCTGTGTCGATATGTGATACCTATACATAGCTTTGCAAGTCAAGATATTCTCCGTGTTCCATGTGTGTACTTCAAAGGCTTCTAAATGAGGGATCGTCCATAAGTGATGTCATCTGTATGGTCAGTGGGTCCAGTCGCGTACTAACTACAGTCCATGATAAAGATAACTGTTTAAATAATAATAATAGTAAAGTAATGACTGACATTTTGGCGGGTGGTTCCTAAAAGAGTTATGATTTAGGTGACACCATTTATGGACAATCCCCTACTGTAACATTGAATTTAAAAGTGTAGTAAGTACACACAAGTTCTGCATAGAACATAAATACATAGCATGGTTGATAAAGCACGTAAATGGTGGCTGCAGTACCGATGAAACATATTTATACGGGCCGTACACCCGTCGCTTCTGTAGCCGCATAAAATTACTGATAATTATACAGGGGCTGTGCACACATGGCTTCAGCATAGTCCATCAACGTCTACAGTATTTAAAGCAGAAACCAAGATATAAGGGCTGTGCACAAATGAAGAAGCCAAACTGATAGTAGGTCAGTAGAAATGAAACCGCAATACCAAGGGAGTCCACTGAAAACGTGGTTCAAGAGGGAAGACGTTCGATAATATTCCTTGAATTTAGAATAAAATTTAGTTACCAAAAACAGAACTGAATGACACCAAAAACGGATGTCTGGTATGATTTTCAAGGCAAACACATACTTGTCTCTAATCCTATATAGGTAGGTAGCTACGTTCGACGAATTTTTATCGCATGCCCTAGATTCTTGGCACAACATACACATAAATATACTAATTGTAAGTGGAATGTAAGGGAGCGTTCACAAACGACTCCATCATGTTAAATCATGTTTCTGACCCACCCACCCCTTTCGACTAATGGTGAACCAATAATGAAATTGGGAAATTTTTGCTCCTATAGCGTGTCATCTATAGCCGTCTAGGACCTAGACCCATTAGCATTACTTACGACAGCATTTATTGAAGATCCCTTATCGAATTTAGTACACAGTGCTTTGTTCCAGGGAATTTTTAAGAACAGGGAATTGTGAAAAATTAAACACAAATACCAAAAGTTATATTATCCCTTGGAAATTTAATGCAAGGCAACGTTAACAAATGCTGTCATCATATTTGGGAAATTTTCTGACCCCCGCCCCCCCCCCCTCCCACTCTTTGTCTATATCGTTAGTGATTAGTACAAGGCAGGAATTATCTAACACACCACCTACCTGCCAAAATAATAACATTGTTTGTGAACGCTTCCTACGACTTATCTACATAGACTACGGACTCAAGCTTCTGACTTAAAATGCGTTCTTGGTGACTATATCGGTAAGTCGAGGACTAGAAAATTCCAAGAATTATTATAATTCATATCTCCGGTAAAGAAGCATTTATGCCAAATTCCAGTCCAGAACTAAAAGCATTACTGCCCAAGTCCATGCGCTTCTTAAAAGCACTTTTGCACAAGTCCATGCAAATGCTGTTCAAACCTGCACAGATCGGATATTCAGCTTGGTACGTAGTACATACACACGACATTGAGTGCATAACGTATGTGCAGAACCAAAATGACCCATATCCAATTGTAGCTAAAAACAATATCCACTATCCATATAAATACGGATGTATGTCTTGAGAGCGTTTAAATAGAATATTTTGCACTTTCAAACAGTGCAAGACAATCTGTCCCTAATGAGCTCTTAAAAAAAAGTGACCGAGGACCGAAACGTACCTTTCTTTTTGGCCTCATTTGAGCCTCCGTATTATTTAACACAGGCCGTCCTGAGCTTGTCTCAAAAGTATAGAACTGACCGGACCTCCGGTCAGTGCAATCGGTCCTACCGGTCACCGGCTCCGTGTCTTACACTGCTTTCAAAAATATGTAAATCGAACATTTCACACTGTTTTAAAACATGTAAAATAAACATTTCCCATTTTTCAAAAACATGTAAATAGAACAATTTACACTTTTCAAAAACTCATAATTAACATTTTACACATATTTCTCATTGTTTTTATGACATAGCTCATTTTGACTCTAGCTTAAATTGGATATGGGTCATTTTGGTTTTTAGATGCTGAGCTAAGCATCTATTGAAATGGCCATGTCCGTCTGTCCGTCTGTCTGTCCGTCTGTTGGCCGTACACTACAGGTCACAGTTTTGAATCCATAATGTTCTAACCACTTTCAAACGACTACAAATGCGATCAGGCAGGTCTGTATTGTTTTTTCAAATTGATCGCACTAGTCATTTCTTCACAATTAGCGTTTGAATGGACCCATGTCAAAAATCAGGAAAGTGAGCTTTTTAAAAACCATAAGGTAAGTGTAAACCGAGGAGAATGCTCATGTACATACGTAATTTTAAAGCTCTGCGCGGCGAATACAAGTATATCGTATGGTACAGACCCAACCAATCTCAGCTACAGTTTTCAATGGTCATGGTCTGTAGTATGTTGTCTGCTACGACAGATACTATACAAATGATAGATATTCAGGGATTGTCTATAATGACGTCATTTAAATATCACAGTTTTAAGTACCCTCCATTTCTAACATTAAAATCTTTTCCAGCCAATTTTAACATACATGTAATGAGCCTACCTATATTGTTTATAGAAATTCAGGGATCGTCTATAATGACGTCCTTCAAATATAGTTTTAAGCACCCCCATTTATAACATAAAAATCTTTTCCAGCCTATTTTAACATACATGTAATGACCCTACCCATATTGTTTATACATATTCAGGGATCGTCCGTAATGACGTCCTTCAAATATCATAGTTTTAAGCACCCCCATTTCTAACATCAAAATCTTTTCCAGCCTAATTTAACATACATGTAATGGCCCTACCTATATTGTTTATAGATATTCAGGGATCGTCCATAATGACGTCCTTCAAATACCATAGTTTTAAGCACCCCCATTTCTAACATCAAAATATTTTCAGCCTAATTTAACATACATGTAATGACCCTACCTTTATTGTTTATAGATATTCAGGGATCGTCCATAATGACGTCCTTCAAATATCATAGTTTTAAGCACTCCCATTTCTAACATCAAAATATTTTCAGCCTAATTTAACATACATGTAATGACCCTACCTATATTGTTTATACATATTCAGGGATCGTCCGTAATGACGTCCTTCAAATATAGTTTTAAGCACCCCCATTTCTAACATCAAAATCTTTCCCAGCCTATTTTAACATACATGTAATAAGCTAACCTACATTGGTTATAGATATTCAGGGATCGTACATAATGACGTCCTTCAAATATGAAAATTTTAGGTACCCCTTTTTTGGTATCTTTGCAAGTCGTACCCTAACCAGTCGTACCCTGACTAGTCGTACTTTGGCCATTCGTACCCTGGTCAAAGTCGTACCTCTACGATATGTACCCTTGTTCCAGTCGTACTCTGACCATTTGTACCCGGGAAAGAAAACAACGACATAATGTTCACAATGTTATATTATATTTCCGCTTCAACAACCTTATCAAGTATTTTTATCGCTGTCACTTTTTCAGTTTTCTTGTTTAAGCATAGGCAGGATGTCTTTAAACTTACCTGAAAACTATATCGCTAGTGTGCACACCTATAATTTGCTTGCGCTGCTAACAACCAGCACCAACATTTTACCTCCACTGCCAATAAACATTATTCCGTACGAATGTACGGACGATTATGGGGTACGATTGGTCATGGTAAGGATGAGACCAGGGTACAAATGGTTATGGTACAATCTATTTTAACGGTGTTGGCTGTCTGGTTGTTTGTCTGTTTGTCTGTATATATGGCTGCAGGTCACTAGCTACAGGTCACATTTTTGAGCCGTTTAAATTTAAACAACTTTCTATCGTCCGCACGTGCGAGGGAAAAGTGCTGTAAAGTTTTTAGTTAGAATATGAAAAGCATTGCTTACCAGTGACGTGGCCAATATGATGTAAGCTCAGCATCTACTTTGGGCCCACGGTCGCCAAATCCGGCGCGAAGCGCCGGATTTTTCACTGACAATACGACCTTTGGGATCGTTCATAAACAACGTTATTCAAATCTCACTATTTAATAGATCCCCATTTCATTGCTTTAACCTTTACACAAACGTAGGTTTTCATCCTATGCATAGCCCTAACAGCCACTATCTTCAAACAGATGTCCAGAGGCGTAAGGCCAATAAGACACTCCATCGCCACCCTAGGCGTCGACCGAAGCCCACCCGTGATCATAACGCACGCTTGATGCTGTACCCTACCAAACAAACTAACATTTGAGCTTCTCATCAGTGCAAAAGCCCAAACCACAATTCTATACTCCATCACTGGACGGACTAGGGCAGTATAGGTCCATCTAGCCACAATAGAAGATAGACCTTTTTTTCTTAAAACCATGCGTTTGCATCTGGCTAAAGTAACCTGCTTTGTGCTCTCTACTGACTTGCAGTGTGGCATCTAAGTCAATTGTTTGTCCAGTACAACGCTTAAATACCTAACTGTTCGCCGGATCTCTAGGCTCACTTCCCTGTACGTGACAGGATTGGGAAAGAGCCTGGTGTTCCTAGTGAACAGACTCAACTCAGTCTTTTCAGCATTAAAGTTCAATCTCACCTCCACACCAGTCACTTATATTATCTAGAACATCAGTGACATGATGTTTGAGTGTGCGAAGCACCTCGCCGCTTTCCAGAACCTTAGTATCATCGGCATACCCTTGTGACCTGGTAGACGACGCCTTTTGCTTAACCCTAGTCAATTGACCATCTATAACTAAATTCTACAGGAAAGGTGAGATTACCCCTTCTTGTGGACACTCTTCCTACCTTCCGTTCACTAGAACAACCACTTATCTCCGACACCTGAGACTAAAGTCGATCCATCTCTTAACCAAAGATAAAATACCAAACCTATTCAGTGCTAAAATTATAGCACTAAATACCACATTGTTAAAGGCCCCTTTAATGTCATTCAAGGCACCTAAAACCATCAGTCCTGACTTGAGGGCCTTCTCTACATATGTTACTATTCTAATAATAGCTGCATCTGTGGAAATAACCCTCAAGTACGCAAACTGATGATCAGCCCTGAACCTGCTTACCAGCTCAGGTGTTCTGATGTGCCTTTCTACAAGTATTTCCAGGACTGTTACCAAAACAGGCGCTAGCTGTATTGACCTCCACGATGAAGCCTAACAGTAGTCTCTCGTACCCGGCCTAGGTAAACATACTACCCTATTCATTCTCTAGCACAGCGGTACAGTACCTTATTCCAGGCAAGCAAGATAGGGAGCAGCTAACCGCCCCAAAAGCACCAGTAAACTTCTCTGCAATAGCGCAGGTTAAATACCATCAGCCCCTGAAGACTTGTATGGACTAAAACTCCAAACAGCAGTCCTGAACTTCCTGTCAGTGACGATTTTTGAGCAGCTTTACAATTCCAGTGAGCACATATCATGATCTATAATACGCCGCTCGCCATATTGTAGCCCAATAAAAAGATGCCAAGGAGAGACATCTAGAGTCCTATTAGTTAACGTCGTAGACCGATCCATAACAGCATCAGGAATAAACATCGGTGTCCTTGTCACGTTACCCTTCAAACTGCGTAGACACTTAACAGCATCTTCTTACTTCCTTACACCTCTACAAAAATCAGGCAACGACCTACGTTTTGCACATCAAACAGCAGACAAATAAACACTGCGAGCTTCCTTATACTCCTTTTAGATGACAGAGTTACGTCTGTGACACCCAACTCTCATAAAATAGGTGGTATTACCAACACTAAGAGCTGTAAGCTCTTTTGTCTACCATGACTCTACCCTGTCGTGTAGCCTATATGCCCTTAAAGGACATGGCTTATCAAGAAAATTCCTCATGGCATTGCTGATGGCAGCCGCCTCAGCATTAACATCTTCAGCATAGCGCAGCAGCACATCCGACACCATGCAAACTCTCTCCCTTGAATAAACCGAGCTTCTGTTCTTATCAACGTTTCTAAAATTTCTACAGCAAACAACTACTGGCAAGCCGGCTTAGACGCGAAAACGAATGTACCTGTAATCAGATGCTGATTTCTCATCTAAAACAGCCCATCTGTCAACCCATGACTTAGCCAATCTATTAGCAAGGGTAATGTCGATTACCTCACTCCTATAAGCACCATTCAAAACAAGATTACTACCTTGATTGACTACCAAAAGATCAGTAGACAAAACGTAGTCAAACAGTGCTTCACCTCTGCGATCATTGTCGTCGCTACTCCATACCCGATTATGTGCATAGGCATCAGCACCTACAATAAGGAGCAGCTTGTTGACATGGCAGTAGTCAACCAACTTGCGCACAATATCCTCAGAAAGATCAGTTGCTTCACACAGCATATACACAAAATAAAGACCATCAGAATCTTGCCCAACCAAGTTACATCAGAGAGTATATCTCTGCTCGTGAACTCTACTAGTAAATAAGCTTTCACTTTCCTAAAAATCAAAACACATGCACACAGTATAGCATGCAAATCAGTAACAAAGTGTTTATCAGTCTTACCTAAACCTCTCACAGCTCATCTGTAGCAATACGGTTTCTGGATGAGACATATATGTGAGCAAATCAGGCAGTTACGGACCGCAGTGCTGTTTAAGCGATGTTTGTGTCGCACCACCCTTTCACGCAGACCGCATATGCTCAACGTCCACGCTTTGAAGTGGTTAATGTTAATTTAGGTCAGGTCAATAGTAGATAGGAACATGGAAGTAACCCCATCAGATTGTTGACCCGACCCGAAGTTAGGGTTAATCACACTTAAGTACTGCCATCCCCAACACCTGACCTGCCGTCACACTTAAACAGAACTGAACCCAGACCAATGTGAAGCCTAAAACTAAGAGTAGACAGAAACCTTTCAGAATCTACATTCATTTTTAGATACCAGAACTGCAAGGGCTGTCTGCCCTTGGTTTTCAGCCTCCAAAACACTGGCTACTATAACGCCGTAACCAACTCTCGATTACGATCTCTTTGAAGGACTAGAAACTCCGAAAAAGCATCTGGCATGCTCTTTCCAGATCCTGGTCTCTCCATTTTCACCTTATACTTAGGTTTCCACACCTTTACTACAGGTAGCGCCTCAGGGCAGAACTTCTCTTTCCCGACACTCACCCAAATAATGCATTCACAAACAGCACAATTCGACTTGAATACCCCTGGATTCTGGCCATTAATTTGAATCCGCCCTTGCACCAAGTAGATTCCATTGAACCTGCAGCAGCCAGTTCCCTCAAAATCCCCCAACTTATTCACTTTTGCAGGAATCTCTCGTTTAAACTGGGCCATCATATCCTTTGTCACACTTTAAATGCCAAGCATGTCCTCAAGACCAATAGAAACTGAGTTTAAATCAGCAGGGGGCACCCGAAAACCAAAACCATCTACTAGACACGACACCACTGAAGCTGTAACTACCAACTTAACAGATGGCCCAGAATCAATCTTCTCTCTATCCCAAGCAACCAAATCCATTTCCATAAAGGGTTTCTTGTTAGCGTTTTCACCACATAAGAGCCGCCCGAAAGCGATAGATCAGCTGAAGTACTACTACTAGCCGATTTTCTACCACTATTCTGCAGACTCGCCCTCTTTCTCGTCCCTTGCTCCTTCTTTCTTTTGTTTAAGTGAGCTTTTCTAAGCTGAGACGGAGTCCTAACTCTAGGAGTGGCCGCTGTCATACCAGCTGAGAGGCGATTAGCTGCCTTATCATTTCTTGCAACTGCTCCCCCCTTCCCCAAACGATGTTTTAGAAGTGTCCTTTCCTAGCGTCTTGTCTCCTCGCCCCTGTTAAAAAGCCTACTCTATCCCGTTATCCTCATTCCAAAGATTTCAGTCATTTACCTTAGCGGTTACGACTCCAATTCCTTCCGCCTTCGCACCGCCCCTTGCAATAGGGAACAAAGCATTAGTATCCTCTTCAATACTACTCATTAGAGCATTAGTTTCCTCTCCAATACTGCTCATAGGAGCAATATTACCCCCTGTAATACTACTCATAGAAGTAATCGTCATGTAAGAGTCACTTGACGAGTCCTACAGCAGGATGTCCTACATCTCTACGTTCACCTCATCCCTCTCAACCACCGCTATGCCTGTAGCCCCAGATCCTAGCTCTATATCTAAAACAATGCAAGTCGGCACCATAGTATTACACAGTACCAACACATTGTTTACAATACGCCCCAACCATACGTACCTAACAACAACCCGTACCTGAATCCCATAGACGTATCATATATAGTGCAGTAGTATTGCCACCTTATACATAGGTAATAAATAAGGAATACCTATTTCATAGTACCCATCAGATGACTTGAAATACCTGTCAATTTGTAGTGGCTCAACCCAAGTAAACATGGTTTGTGCGTACTGGGCACCAAAACCATAGACCATAGCATACCAAAAACTAACTTCCCTAACACACTTAAGAAAACTCAATACCGAACAAGCAGGATGTTCAAATGGAATTTTGAACTCCCGCTTGCCACATCCGTCACTGCACAGCAGACTATAAAAAAAATAATAAATCTAAATTAAATGGCGTGGATGAATGAGCTACGCCATCTCCATCCCAATTTCCGTACTAATCGAAATAGGAATCGAACAGGTCGGCTTCTGTATGGGAGTCAAAGCACCAAAACCAGGCCCACCTGACCACACCGTATTCCATCTTACATACAGATATTAAAATTAAAAATAAAAATACCCACTTTAACACCAAAAAATCCTGGGTTTTGGGCAACAGAAAACCCTACTAGATCTTAACACTTCTTTTTTCTGATTCCTGAAATAGTCTTTCATTTTCCCTGATACACTGGATTTCCCAACCTCCACAAAAACACGTAAAAGCCATAACTATTCTGGAAACACTAACAGAAAATTCTACTTTGTAAGAGAGTTTACGTGCAAATGATGGACACTACTTAGTTGCTTGTAACTAATTAAAATACAAAATCAAATAATGCACGCTTAACCTGAACAAAATAGACACAAAATAACTAATAAGTGCTGCCTCACTTCTATTTCATCACTTTAAAACTCGGGAATATTTCATGCATAATTTTAACAGAATAATTACTTAATTAGTACTGCCCCTTTGTACGCGATTACAACAACTAACGATAAGTTATCGCCCATTAATGGTGTCGACAAAACTATCACGTATGTATTACAGCCCCATTACCATTGTCAATTCATACCGGACGCAGTTCGCCTACAGTTGCATAGACATTTGGCATCACATATGAAAGGGGTTGTTTTGCCTACTTATAAATAATAGGTAAAATTTTAGTTTACATCCTTTATCGACCACCTCGGAGACCTTTTCACAGAATACAACTAATCTGATATGATAATGATTAGTTTAGGGTTTAGTAATTATTCAAAACTAACATCTAAGTACATTTGGGGTCACCCATAAATGACGTCATCAAAATATTCCCATTTTACGTCCCTATGATCTCCCTGTCATCAGATTACCCGTTACGTAAATGGTTATCTTTAGCATGCAACACCATCAGTATACAAGAATGTTGCTTGGCCATACCCATGACGTCATTTATGTGTGACCCCTTAAATTTTTTAAACTTTCAATAATTATTTATTGATTAACTAATTCATGCGTTCATGATTGATGCACTAATTCATAAAAATTAAATTGATTCATCAATAAATCATCATTGAAAGTTTAAACAATTTAAGGAGTGACCCATAACTGAAGTGATGGGTATGGCTAAGTAACATTCTTAGAAACTGATGGTGTTGCATGCTAAAGATAACCATTTACGTAACGGGTAATCTGATGACAGGACGGGGGGGGGGTCATAGGGACGTAAAATGGGAATCTTTTGATGACGTCACTTATAGGTGACCCCTAATGTACTTAGTTTCAAATTTCTCAACCCTTAACTAATCATTACCATATCAGATTAGTTGTATTTTGTGAAAAAGGGAGATTATCATAATTGTTTTTAGTGCTGAATGGAGTTGATTATAATTGCTTTTAGTCCGAAATAGAGATGATCATGTTTGCCTCTTCGTCGACGATATGTATATTTATAATTTAAATTTAAAATCAATTCTTTTAAATAGGTGATAATTATTTTTTGAAAAATCTGGATCAAACTTTTAGGCATAATTTCACAAAAATTTTGTTTTGAGATTTTCTGGTCCTAACTGGTCTGGTCTGGTCTGGTCTGTTCCGGCCGTCGGACCAGACCATATGGTCTGGTCCGCTGATGTGAGAGACCATTTCGAGCACTACTAGTAATAGTATGGAATTTCGTATTTATTAATTAGGTAATAATTTTGTTGACATTATTTGTGGACAGCTCCAGAGTTGCATTAAATGATGCCGTGGGCCGTGGGTGGTGATGGTTGAACTAGTTAAGCATTGATTATACTGTATGTTATTATCAGCATCAGCCGTTTACTTGAGCAGTCGGAACATTGTAATAATTTGTGAGACCATTCAATAGCAATAGGTGATTGGGTTAAACTAAATGTAAGTAGTATGATGGCAATTAAAAACCAATACAAGCCTGCAGAAGCTTATTTGTGGTCGTGTGAAAGTTGTTTGAATGATATCAATTAAGAACTGGCCTGTAAGTGGATTCTAAAATTGCCAATTTGCACTATGTATACAAGCCCCCCCCCCCACTTCCTGCCCCCTCCTCTCCGACACAACGACATTTCCTGCGTGTCTGATGTAGCAGACCATCACATATCTTAGACTACTGACCACTGTAGCTGAGGTTGGTTGAGTCTGTACTATATGATATACTTGTATTCGCCCTGCAGAATTTAAAATAACGTACGTAGGTGCATGTACGTTCTCGATTTGTTTACATGTATTTATAGGTTTTTAGGCAACTCACTTTTCTAATTTTTGACAGGGGTCCATTTAACTGGTAATTGTTGATAACTAGTTAGTCCATACACCCTAAAAACCAATAGGGCACCTCTTGCGCGCATTTGTGAGAGTTTAAAAGTAGTTTGAATGGAAATAGTTAATAACTGTGACATGTAGAGCACGGCCAGCAAACGGAAAGACAGACAGACAAAACCATTTTAATAGATGCATCCTCAGCAACAAAAAACTAGATTTCGCTCACACCTTTTGCCTTTAAATACATAAGGCTCAAGTGAAGTAGTTTGGCTGGCACTTTTAGTGTACGGTGGGCACTAAAAACTTTAAATAAATGTAAAATTTAAATACGATTTCAATGATCTAATTTAATTTTTTTCCGAATTGAACTTTTGATACAGACAAAAATTTATGTGGTTAAAATAGAGTATATATTAAAGATTTAAAACTTGGACTAAAATTCGAAGGAAGATGTCACGGTTTGCAATTCAAAAGTATATATCGAGGGTGAAGGATCAAATCGCTTTTTTTTCACTGTTTTTAAAAGCAGAAACATGTCCTTACACGTTTAGTTGAAGACAGTATATATACATGTATACAGACGTAGCCACACAGGAAAGACGCGTAAGACGCACTCTATAATTTTATTGGGTTTATACAAAAGTAACGTCACCAAAATTAGGGGTCGTCCATAAATAATGTCATGGAAATATCCCCATTTCAAGGACATTAGGAAACCGCTATTATCGCGAGAGTGCAAAATGTATTATCAGCATTAAGAAACTGCAAAATGCAATATCTACTGTACTGAACTTCAAAAGGTGTTATCTGCACCAATTAAATGCAAACTGTTGTGTACTCCTTTAAAAAGTCACCTTTTAAAAATTGTGGGTACAAAATAGGGTATAACGTCAATTTAAAAAGAGAAGGGAGTGGGGTTCGTTGTCTGTTTCTCTCGCGTATCACATCAGGCACGTTCACAGGTTCGAATCCGATAATCCTTGGTCCCGTCCGTTACCGATCTATTTCCTTTACATCTAGAAAACTTTAATTTAAGGAAATCAACTTATCACTTTCGCGTCGCCTCTCCCCAAACACAGAGAAAGTCGTTGGTCGGTTGGAAGGGATACAAATGCCAAGCAAATGTTGTGTTCTTCACTAGTCACTTGCTCCACTATTTCGAGGAAGTGACCTTCGCGCCTGATTAGTCAGGCAGAGGCCCGAGGTAGATGCTGAGCTTACAGCGCATATTGGCTTTAAAAACATCCTGCGCTTCGCGTCGGATTTGGCGGCCGTGGGCCCGAAGTAGATGCTGAGCTTACAGTGAATGAGTTTCATCAAGTTTTTTTAGTAAAGCTAACTTAAATTCCTCGCAGGTAGTGTCCGCAATAGCGGAATAGGTACGATGTTTGCTGGTATAAGTGGGTGGGGCGCAAGTGGTGCTAGTTGGATTGGATGTTATAAGAATAGCGCCTGTAAAAGAGGGATATGTACGAGTTTTAGTGATACGAGTGGAGCTGGTATGAGAGGGTTTTGTAACAGCAGCAAATGTTTCAGCTGGCAGCGTGCCAACAGCACAGATAAGAACGAGCTTGATAAGATTAGTGCCGGCACGAGTGGGCTAACTACAAGTTTTTGCAATTACCAATGACCGAAGTACAATGGGAGTTGACAAGGATGGCCCCAGCCCAAGTGGACTAAGTACACGTTTTGCTGGCACCAATGTCAGGGTACTATTCATTCGTAGACGAGAATTGACTAGCTTTTTTCAAAAGAATTATTAGCAAAACGTTTAATGTACAACATGGAAGCAGGTAGGCCCTAAAAAATAAATATTTATGGGACGTCATTTATGGAACATGCAATTAAAAGCGTCATGAATTTACCGACGTCATGTATATACTTTCTTTGTAAGTGTTAATATGGTTGCCGTCAGTTGCGGACCCTGCCATTAAGAATGTGGTGATTTAGCAACGTCATTCCCCCCCTCCTTACCTAAGTATTTATCATAATCACAACCTGTGGGTGCAGCCGGCGTAATGTTATTCCTCTTTGTCGTGTATATGGGTATTTAATTAGAAGTCCTATTTATATTTTTCGGAATTTCTAATTTATTTTCTGTTATCTAACCTACCCAACCCATGTTCTCCTCTTGCACCCCGGTGTTTAACTTCACATGTTAACTTACGATTAGCTGACATGGCACGATTAGTTTAACTTGTACTTTAGTGGCGCGAGAATCCAGTACTGTATGTAAAGCTTATATCTATACGTGGCACGCATTTTGGGTCGTACACAAATAGCGCCACTCATGTCCAGAGTGTTTCACTTGGGAAAAGTAGACACACCGTGTCAAATATATAGCCATTTATGCAACTCTAAAGAGGTTGACATGGTAGGTGGGTGGGTCAAAACATTTAATTTTATGTCGCGTCATTTATGTCTGACCCATTAACCCGTTTTTACTTCCATTTAAATCTGTGTTTTGACATGGGTTTATTCAACTGTTAACTGTAAAGAAATTAAGAAATGACCAGTTTGAGCAAAAAAAACAAAACAGACCTGCTAGCGCGAATTTGTGAGCGCTTAAAAGTTGTTTGAAGAAAATGAGTACAGTAATTTTACTTGTAGCGTCGGACCAACAGACGGACAGACAAACGAACCGAAGGACTTGCCTATTTCATTAGATGCCTAAGCTCAGTATCAAGAAAGGGTGGGACTCTATTGTTGTAAGCCTTAATTACAAAAGATCCTAACTCACCTTCTACCATTTCTTTTTAAATTCCCCATTTTATTAAATGTTTAATTACATGCACAGTTTTATTATTTTGGCGGAACGGACGAAAGGTGGTAGGATTTTTGCAGGTAAGCGTGGTCTGGGTATGACTGGTAAGGGTTTAATTATGCTTCAAAACTGACAAGGAAAGCACACGTATGGTACACCCAGATTTTAAAACTACTTACAAGGAAATTGTTTTACATGTTTCTTTCCAAATTCAAAAATTGCCAATCACAAAAACTAGGCTAGTTTTGAATAACACATATTTAAAGTAACTGGTCCGCATTTTGCGTTTTTCGGTCACAGTGGCCCTCCAAAGTTTAAAAAAATGCTTTTGAATTTTTGGCATCCTGTAGCCCCTCTATTTCTCATCTAATTTTAACAAGATTTAGTTTTTTTAATCCTTAGACCATTTTCAAAAATGTTATTTCAGGATTTTCAAAATTCGAAAATTTTCAATAATTTGAAAACATCGATTTTCAAAAGTGTGCCTCAAGAGTAATAATTTTTTGCATTTTTCTCAAGAATATGTATATTCTAGAATTTTGAAAAATCATGAAATTACTCTTTAGAAAACGGTCTAAGGATTAGAAAACACTAAACTTTCTCAAAATTAGATGAGAAATAGAGAAGCTACAGGGTGCCAAAAATTCAAAATTTGCATTTTTTAAAACTTTGGCGGGCCACTGTGACCGAAAAACGCAAAATGCAGTCAAGTTACTTCAAATGTGTGCTGTTTGAAACTAGCCTGGTTTTTGTTAGTAGCAGGCTTTGGATTTTGCGGGTAACATGTAAAACCATTTTATTGTTAATGTAATCGATTTATCGAAAAAATTCAAATTTTAATATTTTGCCCGCCTAGTATTTCTGCGGTGCTCAACAAATGTAAGTTTTTTGTGATCCTTAGGCTGTTTTCTAAAATGTAATTTCAGAATTTTGAAAACTTCGAGAATTATCATACTTTTGAAACAACGAAGTTTGAAAATTGTGCGCCAAATATTTAATTACATTCCTTGGATTTTTTGTAAAAAAAAATAAAAAAATATCCAATTTAACAAAACCCTGAAATAGCTTTTTAGAAAACAACATAAAGATCACAAAACACTAAATGTTATCAAAATCGGATGAGAAATGCAAAAATAGTAGGGTGGCAAAATACCAAAATGAAAATTTTTTAAACTTTGGCCAAGCAACGCAAACTGCAGTCGAGTTACTCTAGGCCTGCGCTATTTAAAAGTAGCCTGATTTTGGGGAATATGTGATTTTGAAATCCGAGTGTACCTCTTAGCGTGGTTTTCTTGTCAGTGTAGTTCAACCTAACAGCAACTTGGTCGCATTTTGCTCCGTTAGCTCACAGTGCCCGCTAAAATATAACTTTTAATTTTTTGCGACCCCGTGGGCTCCTACATTTTTCATCATTTTTACGAAAAATTAAAATGTTTGTGATCTCCAGAACACTATTTTATACAGAATTTGTGGGTTTTTGTAAATTGGATTTTTAATTTTCTTAAAAAAGTAGAAACTTTTGAACGGCCTCATAAACACAGTTACTTTGAATATTTTTTTAGTACTAATAATTCTTTTTAATTCATTACGCTCGTCTAATTAATATCATCATTTTCAATATCCCTATTTTTTTAGTATTATGTAGTGACGTGTCGTCCATTAATAGCGTCATTTAAATGTAGTCACTTTGATTATCCCTCATTTATTAGTGTAACCATTTCGTAAACGGATGTCGTTAACACAGGATTTTACTAGTCTTCAGTTGTCATTTTGGTACTTCTCGTACCCGCACTATTAGTACCAATGTCTCTCGTACGCGTACCAGTCGTACTTCGATTACTCCCGCCAGCACGTTTTAGCTTAACCACTCTTGCTAAATAAGTTTGTAGCTAGGCACTAGGCCACTAGTTACTGAGACCAGTCGTGCTTGCATTTATTGTCCTAATCTCATTCAAACCGTAACAAGTCATTGTGGTACGAATCGTATTCTTACTAAACGTATTTTCTAAACAGACGATATGTGCCTTGATATGGTAAAATATGGTAACCATACAGTTTCAATGTACTTCTAGGATCTCAAAAAGACGCATTCTGAAATATTTACGTCACTCTTGAATACGTAATTAAAAATTTTCATTAGATGGATTTAACCGAAGTTTTCACACATGAATTTAATATGGCTATGCCAGAAAATATAGCCCTACCACATGCATTCTTTTAGTCATTTAAGCGTTAAATCTATCCCTGCTTCTGTCCCACAGTAAGGGTTCTTTCTCTAGCAACCACAGTAAACTTGTAGTCACTAGGGAGCACCACAGAGTAAACTCTCCAATAAATGTAGCACTAGAAGCAGAAGCTAGTATCTTAATTATCAGTTGCTACCCCAACTGTAATCTAACAGAGAAACGGTTAGCAAGAATAAAGAACAATAGTGTATAAAATCTTTTGTGTATTATTTAAAACAAAATAAAGCCGGAATAAAGCGTAAAGCTAATAAACATCCACCAAATGGATATTTAATATCACCAACAAAAAAATTGACTTTTTGAGAACCTAAATCACTGTATTTATTTGAATTGACGTAATATTTAAACATATTTAAATATCAGATTTTTTGTAGTTTTATGTAAAAAGCTAATTATTGAACCCGCCTAAAGTTACTTGAGAAAAATAGATATTGGGTTTGTTTAAATGATGCACTGTAACATATTTAATCGATTGACATTCCATAGTTAGTATAAGGGATAATCAAATTAACATAAACTAACTTTATCCTTAAAACTAGGTGCTGTACGCTAATATGAATAGTCAACATTAGCAAAAAACGAAGATGAGTGACCACGAAGAAGCAAGTTCGAGTGGAAGTATCTCTGTAACTGCCATAAACGCCAGTGGAAATGTTATCGCAGGAAGAGATGTTACAGTTAAACTTATTACTAATGTAGAAGCATCAAAAAAAGTAAAAATGTCATTTCAATAACTAGATAAAATCTGTCACGACGCAAAAATACTGTAACATGTGTTTAACTGACAAAATCGATATTATTTTTTCTGATAAAAGAATTAAAGAGACAAAGCCAGTTTTCGACAGCACTAAAAAATGATAATATAAATGTTTATGGAACTTTAACAGATCGTGACAACATTTAAACTGTATGACCCACCAAGGGAAGAGACACATATTACGTAAGCTACTAGGGTGGGAGGCAGTTTTTCAAAATGATGATGTGCCATGTTAAAGATAGCCATTTACGCAATGGTTAAGGTGCTGACAATAGGGGTGGGTGGGTGCCAAAATTTCTCAAGAATTGCTTACGTAATATGTGTCTCTTCCCCAACAACAAATTTTACAGGCAGAAAAAATCTTGTTGCAAAAATCCACCAGCAGATGCTTGATTGCTCCACGAAAGAGAAATGTCTCGATCGCATAGTTGTGCTGAGTGGCCTTGGTGGAATGGGAAAGAGCGAACTGGCGCGCATGTACGCCCACACCTACATTCAACACCCAATCATACAGAATGTGGCTTGGATCGATGCAGAGGAGCGGGAAGGCATGAAAGCAAGCTTTAAATACTTAGCAAAAACATTAAAAATTGAAACACAAAACATGGAGCTTAAAGAAATCATTCAAGAAGTCTACGACTACTTTTCAAATCACATCAAAAATGGTTTATTCATTTTTGACAATTCAAAACAAATGAACGAAAGGCCTTATGGAATCTACGAATATCTTCCGACTCAGGAATCAATTAAACATAAACCTTTACTTCTACTCACAGCACGATGCAACGATTGGGAAATTGGTAATAGAAACAATGTCATCGACATCAGCGAACTTTCTCAGGAAGAGTCGATTGAACTTCTAGAGAAAAAATTTGAACTGGCAGAAGACTATGAAAGTTATGATGACTACAAAACACTAGTTGCAAAATTGGCAGACGCACTCCAAGGATTTCCACTAGGTCTTGCCCTAGCTACGTCTAACATCAAAAATAAAAATTGGACCACCTTAAAGGCTGAGTTGGAAGCGTATCTACAAAGGATGACGGGTCCTGAAGACAACTGGATAGAAGATGAGCAACGTGGTGCAGCCACAAAATACAAACTCGTTATGAAAAACGTATGGGAAATAACGCTGGAGAAAATCAAGGAATTAGGTAAAAATGGTGAAAATGCAATTAGGCTACTGAACCTAATTGCGTACTTCCCCCCAGACAACATCACAAAAGATCAAATTGAAAGTTTATTCAAATTCTGTTACTCCACATCTCTCTCATCGAAGGAATTTGACGTCCTTGAGGAATATTCGTTAATTAAAATTGAGACTCAAAAATACAGGGGAGACAAGCTTTTTATTCGAATTCATCGACTTGTTCAACTCACTACACGAAACAAACTGGACCGCGAAAAGGATTGTTTGTCCTTGTTTCGCATTTGCGAGTTTTTTAGCTATGCCGACAACGATGTGGGATACGGTGACCAAATTACAATGATGGGTCTGCATGGATTTCTGAAAGCTCAAAAATGGCCACAGAACTCAGTTCAGTTTTCTCTTGTGTTTTTCTTAACCATGCCAAACTTATTCCCATATAAAAATGCGTATACGTTGGCTAAAGACATTGACATGCACCTTAACAACAGTGAAACAAAAGCAGCAATTGCAAATGATGAACACCTTCTAAACTTGTGTTTCCTTTTTAAGTTTCAGGCTAATGAAATAATAAGGAGGAAGGAAAAGTGCGACAAGTTTATTTTGAGCGATAAAGAATGCAAAAGTATTTTAATTTCAATGATTCAGCCATCAACAAGGTTTGCATTGACTTTGACAAAACCTCCTAAGTCCATGGAAGAACATTCGTACATCATGTTCATAGACCGTCTACCCCTTCTACTTAAATTAAACTTGGTACGTTTTTTAATGTGAGCAATGCTTTTAATGAAATAAAACTTTGCACTTTGCTTTGTTTAATATAGTGTGCGACAATTATAACCTTTAGGAGCACCAACTAAATTTTGGTCCGAATGTCGTTGTTTAAGAGTTTGACGAGTCAACTGATTCCAAGAATTATTTCAACATTGAATTCAACTAATTGCTGCAGCCATAAATATATATCAAAAATATACGAATTTATGTGGAATTCTTTAGAATACAACTTTGCCGAATCGTTGTTGCTCGTGGGCCCTGTTTTTAATATACATTTTCAGATTTACGACAGTCTTTGTTCAAAGGATCAGCTTCGCAAGTATTGGGATCAAGATAATTATACGCCGTTGCAATTTGATTTCATTGTAAGTGCATTTTGCTATTTTAATGTTTTGCTTCAAATAATTAAACAGCAGCGCAGTAAACAAAAACCTCGCCCCCAGCAAACAGCGCCTATTTTACCTTTAATTTGTGTGAATCTCAAAATTCCTATATGAGTCCATTATTCGCTAGTAGCAACGTTTTTATAATTAGCTTAAAAGTGGTGCTTCAAATACCCAAGAGGTATCCTATACTGTATTT
Organism: Dicyrtomina minuta; assembly: GCA_949802685.1. Lineage (NCBI taxonomy): Eukaryota > Metazoa > Arthropoda > Collembola > Symphypleona > Dicyrtomidae > Dicyrtomina > Dicyrtomina minuta. The sequence continues at coordinate 112,902 of OX461811.1, read as the reverse complement.
TTCTTCTTTAGTAATTGCATGTACAAGTTCTTTATAAATTGAGACATGCGCTTTATTATCACCTTAACAGTGCTTCACAGCAGATTCGTTTGTTTTAAAAATCTTTCGCCAATCTGAAAATATGATTCAAATTTTTTTGCTGTTGTGCATCTAGTAAAACGTTTTTATTTATTTGTTGGTTTCAAGCAAAGTTTTTTTCTGGAAACCATGTTTGCTTTTTTTACTGTACGTGTTCAACATACATACTCTGCTTTTCCTTTTTTTCTCGTGACGTCATTTTTGGTAGTTCCCCCTCAGACAATTTTATTTTAATGGAAACAGGGTGAAGACTGGAATGTATGTATATACTGTGATACCTTACGGTCCATACACTCCACTGTTCTTTACAATCCAAATAGTCATTGCCATGCCATTGCCATATCAGCCAGCAGCCAGCATGCGACTTATAGTACAGCAGCAAACGAGAGCTGACTTGCTGAGTGGCATTTTCTCACAACCACAACCTATATCATGCCCACATTGTCAACTTGCATTTCATAAACGCGGAAATATTTGAGTGACACGTTTCTATACAATGAAAATAACAATTGAGGTTGGTCCTCAAATGATGTCAAAAAATCACAATTTCTAGAACCCCCTGTCATCCGCTTAAGTATTGCAAAAATGGCTATCTTTAATATGGCATGTAATAAACAACTGACTAGTCCCACTGACTCTACCCATAGCATCATTTGTGGACGATCCCTTGCCATATACTAGCATGCGGCATACAGCCGCAAACGTGAGTGTGTGGATTTCATTTCATTTCGAAGTGTATTTCATTCCCTTTTAATTTAAAGCTGGTTAATTAAAGTTAACCTATTTAGTTCGCAACCAAGGGTTTGGAGTAGGTAAAAGTTAGTCATATTTTAACAGGGAAACCAAGAAATAACTAAACCAGGAAGAATCCCGTAAGAATTTAATGTGTTCATAGCAATTAATTAATAAATTATTACACTAAATTAAATAATAACTATTAATTAATAATTAATGCAGCAGGAGCTTGCATATGCGCAAGGAAAACCTAGAAATGATCCTACACCATCCGCCTCCGCTCCCATCAAAAATTAAATTATCGGAACACACTACAATTTGAAGTTCAATAGAATATATTTGTAGTGTGTTCCGATAATTTAATTTTTGATAGGAGCAGAAGCATATGGTGTGGGATTATTTCTGGGTTTTCCTAGCGCATATGCAAGCTCCTGCTGCATTAATTATTAATTAATAGTTATTATTTTATTTTATTTAATAATTTATTAATAAATTGCTATGAACACATACAATTCTTACGGGATTCTTCCCGGTTTAGTTATTACACTGTAAGTTTACATCGTAACAAACAAGTTTATATTTATACAGTTAAAATTCTTGGGTCCACCTAAACATGGGACTGAATGGGACCGAATGGGACGGGACCAAACATGCAAAAATGGCTTATTTTGAAAGTTCAGTCCCATTTGTCTTATTGTGTAAACGAGTCATGTAATTAGACAAATAGGACCGGATGGGACCAGGCTTGTTTACTAGTGTATACATACTAGTCCTCAAATGGGACCGACCATTTGTATTCACACGTTCACAGCTCCGAGTCAAGTTAAAGCAAACAGGACTGAATGTGACTGGGCATGCGTAAAACACCAAGGAGCGTTTCACAAATTACATCAAAATACTGCAAGAAACCGTGGAGTTTGAATACTTCCGTAGAATGTATTATTTTATATTTTATAGTGTATAAAGTCTAGTGTGTTGTGAGTTGTATTTGGTAAAACCTCATTATCACTAACCAAGGACAGAAGCGTCAAAGACTCGTGGTCACAATAGCAGCAACATTAACATTAATAGTTTAATAGGACCAGTGGAACTAGTCAGAGTAGTTCTTGTTAATGGCTCGCTTGTAGTTCCCGCATTGATCATCATCGGAGTGGAACAACCAAATCAACCTTACGGTCACGGTCACGGTGGTGGTAGTGAGCGTGATCCAGGTGATCCAAATAAGGAGAGTCAAAGTCAGCAAACTCAGGATAGTGCAAGGGATAGAGATCGAGATCATCTTCGGGACCGGGATCGAGATTGTGATCGTGAAAGAGACCGAGATCGATTACATCTCACAGATCAAGAACTGCGAGATGCATCCAAAGAGCGATTAATTGATGTTTATTATCAGCTTCAGAAATATATGAATGGGATTCAGCAAAAGTCGCAAGGTTTACATTCAATATATATTGTGTAGTTGATAGTTAAAATAAAATGTAATTTGATACTATTTTTTAGTTTTACGTGATTTGTATGACGTTAGCTGTCATCTGTATCAGTTGTCAGTTGCATATATGTATGCTACAAAATTAACTTAGCAGATTGCAATATATCGCATAAATATGAAATAGCATACCTACATTAGATGCTATTAATAATAATAATATTTCGTATCTGGGTAGAATCCTTAAGGATTTGAGATTTCATCTCTTGTAAGCCCAGTTTTCACTATTATTTCACTGAGACTTGAACAGTAACTAGTACATAGCAGAAACATAATTTATCAGACAGGAAGTTCAATTTAACCTCAAAGCTAAATGAATTTTTGTATACTAAGCCATCAAAACGCATGTCATAAAAACCTATTGAACTCCAAATGATATGATGTCAGATGTCGATATGTTTAACTTGATCATGCCTAAGGTAAGCAACTAACAACAGGAAGACAGGAACTAACAAATTAAATTATGCACAAACGGATCCGTAGTAATATCATTATTGAATTGAATATTTTTGTATATTTTTTAGATGAAATTTTCCAGCTCCGAGAGTCATAGGAAAAGCTTCGTGCTCAACATGTAAAGTCCTCAATACGAGAAAATGTACTCGTGATGAGGTTGACAATGAAAGAGGTTGAAGTTCAAGAATATGCATCCCAACTAAATGAGCTTAATAAAAGTATGGTGATTCCATTCACCGGCACTCTTCGATCCACTTTACTAGACCCAGCTGTAAATCTCCTTATTCTGAGGATAAAAAAAGAGTTGGAGGATACCAAGGAGAAACTGGAGGATACCCAGAATGATTTAAATGCTTGGAAGTTCACACCAGACAGGTTAATAATATTCAGATTTAATATTGTAATTGTAGGGTTTTGGGCATCCTTAATGATCTTCTGAAAACTTTTGGTTGTTCGTAGTCGTGGTGGTATGTGTACTTAATATCTCATTGCTTGATATTAATTAATTTTCTCCTCAAACTTTTTATGATATTTAATGTCCTAATGTATTGATATTTAGCTACTCTGTATTTAGTTGTGCATAGGTGTATTATACGTCTATATCGGGAGTATTTATAGTTGAGTTAAAATTATTTTCTACTCATGTATAGCAATACGGGAAAGCGTCTCATGGCCAAATGTCGAGTGTTATATCAAGAGAATGAAGAATTGGGTAAAATGATTACAAGTGGCAGGGTAGCTAAGCTTGAAACGGATTTAGCCCTTTAAAAGTCTCTTACCGAAGAAATGTGAAAGGCTCAAGCAGGTTAGTTTGTCTTACAAATTTAAATTATTGTTGTTGTCATATTTTTTAAATGCTCACTTTTCAATTTGTAAATGCAAAAATGTAAATTCACATCTTTTATTAAAGGTTACTACTTTGAATTTTTTTAGAAATGGATGACGTTGTTCAAGAATTAGACGAAGACATTAATGGTATGCAAAGTACTATTTGTTTCTGGCAGGAGCAGATGAAGGCCAGTCAACAAGAAATTCCGATACCAGCAAGTATAGTCATTGAACCACCACCCTCGTCACAACAGCAACAACAACCACCACCCCCCACTGGTCATCACCATCATCATCACCATACATTTTCGCCTTCGTCTCCCCCACTTATCGTTAGTAAAAATTAAGATTTCCAACCAGAAGAACAAGAGGCGGAAGTAGATGTTGCCTGTTGCCTCCACATCCGGTGACGGTGGTGATAGTGAACTTGAGCCCCTTGAAATTGATGTGGGTGATCAAGATGAGGCTTCTTCTGTCCCAGCTGGCCCTGAAACCGGTGGTTCTGGTTCTGTTAGTAGTTCAAGCGACAGTTTTACACTCAGAAGAGCACGAGAACCTCCCCTCAATGGTAATGCCACCACGGCCAGTGCTGCTGGCAAAGTGGTCCTCAGTGAAAGTGACACTATTCCCCTCGTGAGTAATAGTAGTACCCGCTTATTAAATACATCGTCGTCCATGGATGGCATCTCCGATGGGGACGACGAGTAAGTTAACAATTAAAAATAGGTATAATCAGTGTCTAATTGTAAGAATCGTCTACATTATTTAAAGAATACTAAGTTACTATGTTGTTGAATACTACAAAAGTAGGCACTTATCGTATTGCTACAAATACTTGTCGTCTGTGAAGAACCAAAATGACCCATATCCATTTTTAACTAATTACGAAATGTACTATCTACAAACAATATACGAATATCGTGTAATGTAAATAGAACATATAAAACTTTTCAAAAGCGTGTAATTAGAAAATTTTGTACTTTTCAAAAGCGTGTAATTAGAGCATATTGCACTTTTCAAAAACTCCTAATTAACATTTTACGCATCCATTTAATTTACGGTTTTTTTAAATTAAGTAATTCATTTTAATTCTAGTGTAAATTGGAAATGGGTCATTTTGGTTCTTCATAAACGTTATTGCTAATACTTACCATTTTTAAGCAAGCTTTCTCCTTTTCACATTGAACTTATCATTTCGATCATTTTGAATCGATTTTGTAAGACTTCGACCAATTTATGTATTACTAGTTATTATTATTATTATTATTATTATTATTATTATTATTGTATAATATCGTCCTTGAAGGTGCAAACAGGTCGATTTCACATTTCTGAATAATCTATAGAGTGTGCTATGCTCTACGTACAAATATTTTCAAAATTCAAAAGTAAAATTCATACTTTTGAAACAGTTTAAATCCAAAACTTGATGTGGTTCTGTTGCTGGGTAGTTTTTATCTGTACTCTGTACGTTACTGCTGTGTATGTCACCCCCTTATTTTTTGCTATTGATTATTACAATACATGTGTAAAAAATATCCTATTTATTTATTAAAAACTTGCAATTAGCTCATATTTTTTATTGCTGTGTAAATTACTGTAAATGGGACAGTCATTATTTAGAATGTGTTTTATCATATTTTTGCACCTTCACTGACAATATAATAATTATGCGTTTTGAATCGTGTAGTGCGGAATTATGTACAGGAAACATGCATTGCTATAGGTAAGTAATTGATACTATTTTGTTGTTTCTATACTGTGTTAAGTTATGTGCTTGTATCGGCTTGTATTTTTAAATGTTACAAGTTGCAAAATTTTGTAATAACAATAGCTACACTATTTGTAACCTTTTGTGTTCACAACACACAATTTATGAAGAAAATATCTATACAAGTTAATTGAATAAATGAGACGGAATATGTCGTTTTGTGCGTACGTAAGAACATAAGTACCTACATTAAATAATCCCTATCTTTAGTCTGCAATATATTTGATTTTGTTTTTATTGAGCTTATTTGAAATTATGGGTTTACCAACAAAAATTATATTAAACTTTCTTACCCCAAAAGCTACTTTCAGGTTCAGTCCTAATTCATTATTATAGCGGGATACGATACAACTTAACTATATCGGAAGTATCAGAACCGTAGTAAGAAGTAGTTTCGGAGCGAACTTATTTTTTACCTAAATGCGTAATTTATAAAACCAGTGCATACTAAATTTTCATTACAATGCAAAATTAGTCAAATTAATTAAGACAATAGCATATCTACTACAAATTCATAGAACTGGTAGCACAGAACTTCTTTTTACCTATAGTACTAATGTACTACCACAAACTACAGAAGTAATGTTGGATGTAGGAGCAAATTCTTCTATATATAGTTTTTAACGATGCTGAATTCAGCAAAATCATTATAAATTAAACCCAATTGAATACACGCAGTTTCTAAATAGACGTCAGTTATAAGGTATCACATATAACTACATAGTTACAATTATTGCAATCATATTACCTATACATTATTGAAAAATATAATTAATCTGGTATCACTATTACGCTGCGTGACCGCAATGGATATTGCTTAATATTTAACATTGTTGAAATTACCAAAATTCATTTTCCAGCTTTTATACTTAACACACTGAATGACGATTACCTCTGCTATGAAATTCATTAAATTAGATCAAAATTAATTCTTACTTTCTATGCCCCGCGCCCGAGTACTGCTAGAAGCTAGGCCACGTCTCTCGCTTACTTACACTTATATTACTTTGCAATGCCTCTGTCCGAATTATTACTTGGATCAGACTGTTCCCCGGGACTGCAACCACCACAACGGTTACTGGGATTTTTGACGAATCCCAACTTTTCCAGAAAGGTTATCATCGTCGCAAAAGCAAAGAATTGGCGAGGGCTGGTGGGAGCCAGCGCGTACACCAATGATACTCCAATAAAACTGTAAAACTGTTGCAAAAGTGGATCTTGACGCTTTCGGTTCATGACTGTGTACTTCCGATTTTTCTTCAACTTCCCTGCCGACCAAGTCATTGATTTTTGGTTGAAAAATAATTCATATATATATGCATCAATATTTCATTAAAATGGATGGTCATCTACTGTAATAATTAGGCTATGTTTTTAATACGTTTTTTCAAATGATATTTGTCACATCCTCCAGCAAATTAAAAAATTAATTAGTTGCACATTCAATTTACCTGATTAAACTCGTGAAGCCTTATTACACTGCTAAGCTGTCCCTCCTAAGCCTGGTACGCATGAGATTGGTCCTGTCAAGAGTTAATGTAGCGCTGCCAAGCAGCATTTGCGGGTATCGTCCACTTCGTAATTCCAGATGGATTTTTTCTTTCTTGGGCATGTAGTCATCATTGACTTCAGAGAGATCCAAGTGGGCACGATGACAGAAACCAGAGATATCCCGGAAATATCTTGGCATCTCTCGTACTGTCTGCATTTTTATCAGAAGTACAAAACCATAGTCTACGAATAGTGCATGAAATGGGTTGGTAATTTGTATAGAAAAATTTAATAAAATACTATAATTATCGCACAGGTTTTCAAATTTGGAAAACCAAGTACAGAATTGAAACAAAAATTATGTATGTTGAGTAATTTACTTTAGCAGATTTTGAAGATATATCTACAGAAATTATCATGACACGTTCCCAGTAATTATGTGTCATCATCTACAGCTCCGGCAAGAGCAAAATCTCCAGGGTTAAAGCCTGTTAATGGCACTACAGGTGAATGCCTGGCTACGGCTGCCAAATTATTACCCATGTGGTCAAACTCAGCTATTTTGTTGAGCATCCTGATGTAGAAATTGACAATACCGGTTCCAGCGGAAATGATTACGACGGCTCCCAATTTGGATTAAATGGCTTCTGGGATGTGAGGAACATATTATATGTATAAGTTATATTTAGTGATGTAACAATAACTGATCAATTTCTAATTTTACCTATATAAATAATTTGTTAACAGCAGCGAGTGTAATTTTTGTCAGCCTTACCAAAACCATAATTTAGATTGATACTGTGGAACGTTCTGTCAAGGTCACCGTACAATCTCAGTATTTGCTAAGGAAAGTTCCCTGCTGGGTCTTCTAATTGTAAGGCCAGTCTCATATCTTTTGTATTTTACGATGAAAGTAATGAATTGTCAATATTCGAATAGGCCAGATTATAAGCTCCAGTCCTTAAATTGTAGAAAGAATAATTAAATTACATTTAGGTACTTTACAATTTCGTTTGTGAGGAATCAAATTGACCCATATATTCATTTTCAGCTAAAACCAACATCCACCATCTAAACAAATATTAAAATATGTCTTGAAAGAATGCAAATAGAACATTTTACACTTTATACATCATGTAAATGGAAAATTTTGAACTTTCCAAATAAAATTACCTACGTCGGCACGCCATAATATACAGAACATTGAAATATTAGATATTTTCAGAGTGTATGCAATACAGGGCCATTGCATTGAGAGAAAAAAAGGAATATAGTGATCGCTCTTCGGATGCATCTCGCAGTTCTTGATCTGTGAGATGTAATCGATCTCGGTCTCTTTCACGATCACAATCTCGATCCCGGTCCCGAAGATGATCTCGATCTCTATCCCTTGCACTATCCTGAGTTTGCTGACTTTGACTCTCCTTATTTGGATCACCTGGATCACGCTCACTACCACCACCGTGACCGTGACCGTAAGGTTGATTTGGTTGTTCCACTCCGATGATGATCAATGCGGGAACTACAAGCGAGCCATTAACAAGAACTACTCTGACTAGTTCCACTGGTCCTATTAAACTATTAATGTTAATGTTGCTGCTATTGTGACCACGAGTCTTTGACGCTTCTGTCCTTGGTTAGTGATAATGAGGTTTTACCAAATACAACTCACAACACACTAGACTTTATACACTATAAAATATAAAATAATACATTCTACGGAAGTATTCAAACTCCACGGTTTCTTGCAGTATTTTGATGTAATTTGTGAAACGCTCCTTGGTGTTTTACGCATGCCCAGTCACATTCAGTCCTGTTTGCTTTAACTTGACTCGGAGCTGTGAACGTGTGAATACAAATGGTCGGTCCCATTTGAGGACTAGTATGTATACACTAGTAAACAAGCCTGGTCCCATCCGGTCCTATTTGTCTAATTACATGACTCGTTTACACAATAAGACAAATGGGACTGAACTTTCAAAATAAGCCATTTTTGCATGTTTGGTCCCGTCCCATTCGGTCCCATTCAGTCCCATGTTTAGGTGGACCCAAAATTCTTCACTAAATTGCAATTTTATAGTTGTTGAAACTTTAATTAAATATAGTAACCTCAATGTAGACAAAGTATCATCTTTTAATTAAGCAAGGCATTTTTATTATTAAATTATTCAAAATAAAAACAAAAATGCAAATACAAATTACGTTTCAACAATTATAAGTACTTAATTCATGCAGCAGTTCATTTTTTAATTTTGAGTGCGCAAATCTGAATGACAAAAGGAAACAAAATTACAATGTAGCTCACACGGAAACAGTATTTAAGTTTCAATTATTTTGGGTGGTAGGTATTCAAACATAAATGCAATTTAAAAAAATGCATACGTTAAGATTACATTGAAGTTACTTTAGTGTGTTTTTTTATACAAAATGTTACAGAACAAACAACTTGATGATGAAAACAGTCGTGAAATTAGCAGCGGAAAGATGCGCGGATTCAAAGCTACGAATGGTTATACAACAAATTGTGCCTTTTTATAGTTCTAACTAACTTTATCTACGCCTATGCAATGCCTAACTAATTAAATCCAAGGATTTACGCGGAACAATAAATTCTCTAATATGTCACTTAAACGTGTAAAACACAAAAAGTCTTTTGCAATATTTTGCTAGAGATTTTTAAGCCACTTTGCATCAATAATGAACAAAATTACGCATTTTTGTTGATTAAAATTAAAACACACACTCATGCTTGTAAAAGTTTCTTAAGACATTATTTCAATTTAAGGCTCTAAAACCCAAGTAAATTTTTTTTTAAATTTAATACTCTGCAGAGTTTGTGGAAACGTTTATTCTAGCTGGGGGTCTCAGGATACTGTGTCACTTTCTTGTTTATAAACTCCAATCTAAAGAACATAAAAATTTTATTGATGGACAAATTTGTAAGTCAAAGGTTTATTTTTTTAGAATGAATTTATTTTGCATTAAAATAACTTTAAGTCAATGAGCTCTTATAATTTTATTTTTCGCCTAAATGGGCTTGGTTTTATTCTCATTTATTTTACAGGTGCTATTCGTTCATTGGCTTTGTATGTAAACGAAAGAGATGAATTTGTTAAATCTGTTGAATTTTTATCTGCTTGGTATAAACTCACAAAATTAATTTTCAAGAAACCAGAATTACGCTTTTCTAAGGTCAGTGATAATTTGGCAAATGCGTCACCAAATTTGTGTACGCAGGAAACTTAAACGTGACATAATTGTAATATATAGTATTTTAAACGCTTAGTTTAAGGGTTCCTGTGCCCTAATTTGGTTTTGTTTATATTCGAGACAAAAACCAGACAAGAGCACTACAGGTTTATCAATTCACACCATCGCTTCTCTTTTGGATGTAGCGGGCTACGAATTTGAACTTCAAAGTAATCAATATATGTTTACGTAAGTGTTTAATTTGTTATTCAGTTTAAACGAAACAGCAGCAACAGATTTCGCCAATTATAAACTTGAAATGACTTTAGGAAATATTTTTTCACCTTTATGGAATTATTTTATTTTCAGATGTTACAAATTTGACTATGAGTATGAGTATGTCATTCGACAGTTCTTAGAAACGTTTAAAGACGAACCAGTCTGCACTGCTGTTAAAGCAGCTTGGCACTTTTTAGAAGATGACAAAGCATACTCAGAATCTGCAGTATGTTTGCTGGAAATAAAAAATCTTAGAGTCAAGGACACAGTAGAGTTACTCCTTGAATGTAACGAAAATGCGTGGAGATTGTTAAACATTCTTGCGTATATAAAACACACTATTGAATGGAAAAAACTGAAAAAGATGTTTAAACTAACTTTGGACTACGACATTTTCGAAGATGCATTTGAAACTCTAACAAATCAATCATTACTCAATGTTAATGAGGAAATTGAGTCCAAAGAATACACAAAGGTTCAAGTAAAAAGATGCGTTAAAGTCTGGATTAGGGCAGAACTGCGGAATGAAAATAATTGTGAATGGCTGCTTGGCGTCTTTAACTTTGTTACTCTTGAGACACTTAAAAACCATGACAGCAAGGATTATTGGGACTTCTTTGCTCTACACACATATTTGAAAGATTTAAGTTGGCCCCAAAATTGTACACATTTCTCAATGATCTTCAGCTTGTTTCTAACGCGACCATCTGCAAAATTAGATATCAAAGCTATAAATATATTAGAGGACATTTACGATTTTTGGGAATTACGTCAAATCATTAACAGCAGAGAGCTTAACTGGTTTGAAGCGAAGCAATTTCAAGTGTTTCAATTAGGTATTTTTTGGGTGGATCTCAACGTAGAACAATTTAGTGGAAGACACAGAATTTGGAATGAGTTGGATCTGAAGAAAAGCATTATTGCAGACATTTTTGTAACATCAATTAAATCTTCAATTAAACATTTTCTAAATCCTCAGAAGAATCTCACATTGATTCAAAGCTTTCTTAAGACAATTCCAATGTTTATTTTAAAAAACCTTCCACGAGTGGTAATTTTGACACGCTGATTAAATTGTAGGAGGTATTGTTAAAATTGCATTAGAAAACGATTGCGAATATTTAACAAAATAATATTGTAATTGTTGTAGGCTGACAAACTTGATACGAAACTAAGAAAACGCGGATCTGTTTGTTCATTTTGGAATCTTTCAATGCTTCGAATAAATTTTCCGCAGAAAATTTTCCGGATATGTTTAAATTGCTGTGGGACTATTATGAACATTCGTGTTCCTCATACTTTGATTTCTTAGGGAAAATATTTAGTATGCATTTTCAGGTGTATGCTTCTTTTGCGTCTTCTCCTCACGCTGATTTAAATAAATACTGGGAGTACAGTGGACTAATACATTTTGAACCATTTGTATGTCTTTCGCATTGTATATATTATTGTTCTTTAATTGTTACAACAAATTACTTTATTTAGAATCTTACGTAGTTTATATTAATGTGTGTAACTCATTAGTGCAATTTACTTGGTTTAATTTTTTATTTTAGATGAGAACTTGGGAAAATTCCTCAAAATCGGAGAAAAAAAGTTAGCTTATAACAAGGTTTTTAAATTCAAACAATGAATTGTTTCGTTTTGAATAATTGATTTATTCATTTGTGTAACACTTTGTGCCGCTGTTTAGATTTTGCTGACTGCTTTTTTTCAAACAACGGCCTACAAATTATAATTGACTTTTTCAACTTATATACGAGAACATACGCCGCTTAAATATTACAATGTCGGGTATTTATTCGGTAAGTTGGTTTTAAAGGTTCTAACATGAGCTCTTTCTATGCTTGGTTTTCTGAGGAACGGTTAGCGTTTTGTGCTTTAATTAGTTAGTTTTGTGCTCTCGTTACAGATTTTATTCAGATGATTGCCTACGAATTGAATCTGGCTCACAAATTCATTGAGTTTCCGAAATTTCTTGACACGTTTAATCGTTGCACGCAATATTTGCATAAGTATTATACTTTCGGCGATAAGGTATACTCTATGTTAATGAACGTAGTTTTTTATGGCAAATGTTTAATTGATTGTCTCATGATTTAAATGAATAATTCTTACTTTTAATAGTGGTTTTTGGTGCTGTTTGTCATTTCTGTTTAGTTTGTTTTGGTATCCACGTGGTTTGCATTGTTTGCAAGACAAGATAGAAGCAAAAACAAGAACGAATGCGATTTTTTCTTGAATGAAGTTGCAAATCATTTGCAGGAGATAATTGTCATAATGAAGGAAAACGACCCCCTCTTTCTAAGTTCTAAGTGAGCCCAGTTGGTTTTTGGGAGATAGTAACTAATATTACAGAACATAACTATTGTAAGATTACGCTAAACGAAAGCAAGATCAGTTGCACTAAAAAGACCTGTTATATTAACACATGTATAATTTAAATATATTTTGTAGGTCCATTTTGCTGACAGAAGAAATTCTAGAAACGTTTTTAAAAACGTTCTTAGATGAATCAGACTCATTGGCTTTTGATGTTGCCGTTCAATTGCACCGATTGTGCAAAACTGAGACCGCCAAGAATGACGCTGCAGAGAGAAGAAGATTAAAATAACATGACAATCTTTTTGATATTTATTTATAAAAGATTTCATATAATTAGGATTCAACCTGTCAAAACTGAATGTGGTCACATTACAATACATATTGCTAACCTTTTAATAATCACGCAAAATAATATCTGCATGATGAGATCACACCAGCTTGTTTGATCGGTTATTGAAGTTTGAACTACTAAAATGGAATTTAGGTAAAGTATATATTTTTTTGGGGTTTACAACAATAATAATTATCAACGTACTATGCGCTAAATACCATGATATCATTTTAACACAGCCGTATATAAAATATTTAAGTCAATATAACAAGTTCATCCCAAAAATATTTAAAAATGACTACATTAGACGAAAACTAAAACATTTAATTAAAAAAAATAAAATAAACGAGACATCCTGTTTTTTTTTGTACCACTGGCAATTCGTTTCCAAAAAATATATCCCACAGGCTTTGCTGATGCACCTTAGCCCCATGCGGTCCCACTATTTTTGAGAAAGAAACTGTAATAATATGTTGCAATAGCGACGTATCTTCTTTTAGTACTTGACATTCGCAGACAAGCGGCATTAAAACGTTTACAAATAACTTTACAAAACATTAAAAAAAGGGAATTGACAATAAAAAAAATTTATTTTTGATCTGTAAAAATTTTAGATCTGCTAGATTCTTAATAGCTTTGTTTGTTTAGGCGTGTCTTTCCAACAAACGTTTTTAATTCTGTCACAAAAATATTTAAACAGATTTGGAACCACACTGCAAGTCGACATCGCTGCATGATGTCAATGTTTACCCAAAAGCGTAGCCAGAATATTTGCTCGTGTTGGCTATTTCGTAAAATCCAATGGACTTTTTGACTTTTTAAAATCGTCTCTAATACCTGGATGTTCCAACACAGTGACGTGCATTACACAGTGTGACTACTAAGACGGAAATTATTAATTGCTTTCATTTAAAGGGTAATGACTTCTATAGTCAAGACCCTAACAGCAAACCATAATTATTATATAATTGAAAACGCAAAGAGGTGCGATATGCAATTTGAACTTCGTATTTCAAAACTTTGTGCGAAATAAATTGCGATTTTAAAGTCAAATACATTTAGTTTATACCGTTCCTTCCGCCGGCTAATACCTAAAATTAAAAAAAAGGAAGTTACCTTCAATGGTGTTTGTTTGTTAGCTCAACTTTATTGAAGGGAACACATTCCAGTTTTGTTACCATTTTACCAATTACCTATTATAACTAACTACGTTATATTTTAAAATTTAAAATGTGTATGTGCGAATGACCTTATAAAGTAATTGTCAATTAAAGGTACTTTATTTTATTCCATTTCATAACTTCCCACAACTTTTGTCACGCTGACGATGTCACATGCAATTACGTTGTAATTTACTTATCACGAGAATCACGACAGATGCATGAAATAAAAATTAATCAACATTAAATAAAAAATTCAGTGTTACTTCAAATCTCCGCTATTAGCGAGAAGCAATGGTACCATTTCCTTTTGAAGGAGCAGTTGACTGAGGTTATAAGAACCGAACAAGGAATGATTTTCAGGAGGACGCGGGTGAAACTTCGAAACAATGTAATTCGTGGCGTTGTGTTGATTCAAATTAGCAATGTTGCTGCATACATTAACATTACTACCTTGACCAGGATGACCCTGGTCATTGACGAGGTCATTTCCAGGGTCATCAACCCTCTCCTTACTTTCACGAGTAGTCCCTTTCTTCGGTATTTTGTGCACGCTTCGCTTGTGCATGTAAAGATAGGAATGAATCGGAAAACTCTTCCCGCACAAATCGCAGACGTGTGGCCGTTCACTTTTGTGGATGCACTTGATGTGATTTTTTAGTTTTCCCTCGAAGCAGAAGACCTTTCCACAAATGTGACAAATGAAGCGTCTGTCGTTGGGGTGAATGTATCTTCCGAGCGAGTCCATACTCTTCTGCAGTTTGAATGTCATTGGGCATTCGGGGCATTTAAAGGGTCTCTCACTCGTGTGTGTGAGGAGATTGGCCCGCAGATAATCAATGAACGCAAAGCCCTTCCCGCAAAAATCGCACATTAAAGTTAAATTTTTGAGGTGCGTCGCATTGATGTGCGCTTGGTACTTGCGATACTTGCGGAACTTTTTGCTGCATTTCTCTGGGTCTTCTGTGCATTTGAATGGGAACAGATCCGTTCCGTCGTTGTGAGCTTGTTTCCGATGTATTTTAAGTTCTTCCAGAGTTTTGTGCTTCCGGCGCCCACATCTTCCGACGTCACAGAAAAAGTACGGGCTTTTGTATGTTAATTTTTAGGAAGCTTGTTTCTTCGGTGTAGCTATGGGTTTTGTAAATTACAATAAAAGTCTTTATTATATGTAAAACTAAAAGCTACTGCAACTACACAGGTGATTGTTTTGTAATGAGCTATTATATCTACTTGTGTACGCAGTAATACAGATAGAACATTCTAACCTACCCACATCCTGTCAAAGTAGGCATTTAAAAATATTTTGTTAAATTTGTGTGATAGGTGTCATGCCTTTAAGCACAGTAAAGGAATTTAACAAAATTTTAAAATTTAGTTAATTTCTGTCAATACTTTTAAAGGTTTTTAAATAATAAAATTCACGCTTTCAACTTAAAAGTGTAAATGTAAAATGTAAAATGTAAATGTTATGGCTTTAACGTGACATAGCGAATTTTCACTGATTTTCAGGGAAAGACAGCTTTTTGCTACATTACTACTCACTGTAGTCGTTACTTTAAATTTGATTTTATTATTTCTGACTACTTTTTCTAAAGAAGGGAACTCTACAAAGCCTAGAGAATGACTCTGAAAATCTGTTCTCTAGGACCTGCAACGTACATATCACCGAGCCTTGCAGAATTACCAAGCACAGGTCGCCCATCCATTTCAGAATGCGCTTGGACTGTTGCTTAACCAGAAGGAATCACTGCGCCAATACTTTGTGTTCTTCACATTCAAGACCAAGACCAGATAGAAGTATCACAAATACGTCTTTTTGGTCCTGTTTTTGGTGTAACGCTGAATACATTTGAGCTAAAATATAGTGATAACTTGTTTACGTAAGGTAAAATCTTGTATTAAACAATAAACGGAAATTCATTTTTTTGAAAACAATAATGAAAAACCTAGCAAATTATGAACTTAAATAGTCTGATGCAAATACTGCGAATGCATTATATCTTTATAGTACGATTCGATGGCGGCATGTAATTCTATTAAGGTAAAAAGATTATACAGATTCACCTTATGACATCTGTGTTGTGCTGATACGGACTGGTTGGCCAAAATTAACTCTGTGGTTGCAATTTTGTGCAGTGAGAGTAAATGCTGGTGAAATATATCGTAAATATGAGTATGGAAATGAATGCAAAAGGCAATACGGGATATATAAGACTTTTCAGTAAAAAGACTAATATGACTGTATGATTTTGAAAGCTCTTAGAATATTACTAGGCGTCCCCGGCGGTACATAAGGCTTTAAAGTAAAGGTACAAACACGTCCTTTCATAAGAAGTAATTTTTTCAATAATTCAGTCTCCCTTCCATTTTCCAATTCTATTCCTGATTTCATCCTTTCGTAACAATTAATTATTTAATAAATAATATAATTTGTTATGAATTTCGCAATGGTCACATAACTGGCCATGGTCATTTGAAATAGTTGATCTACTTTTACATTGACATGAATTACTCTCTGATTAGAATTACACAATATGAATCTCAACAATTTTGTAGAATAATAAATTACTCTTGAATTAGAAAATAGAAGAATATGTTAGATTTAAGAATGACTGGTTGGGTGTGAGTTATTATGCTTAACATGCAGTTTGTTGTGTACAAACAATCGTGAACTAAATATTCACATAAAGTAAATAACACATAGGCTATTTATATAATAATTATATATACTTGGTAATATTTTAATTATGATTCACCAAATGAGTTTGCGCTTCAGATGCAATTAAGTAGTCAGAAAAGCAACAAGAACAAATAACCTCAGCAAAAAAAAAGGTCAACATTAAACTAAGCATGTCACGTAGTTTATTATCATAATAAGCAAAACGTTAAACATAAATCCTAAATAACAAGTTCTAAATTAAATACGCCCAGTTCTACTTTTATGCTGCGCGATTCATGATTTGGTATTTTAAAGTAAATTGTTATAAATCTCAGGCAATGACGACTAATAAATAGGGTTGAAAGGAATAGTAATGTAGCCACATTACGGAAATATACTTAGACTGGATTTTACATACGTATTCGTAATCGTTAACACAATTAGTCTCCTGATTTCCTTCCTACGTTCTATTTTGTAACTTTTATGACGATCGTTTTTTGGAAATTATTCCCATTTCAAGTAGTTTCAATAATTTGAGTTTTCAAAGTTGTTTTATCCGGTAATAATTTCAATTTTAAAATATGATTGACTGTACATGTCGTTTGCTAAACTTCAGTAACGGAAACGAAAGCTAGTTTTGCGTTATCTGGAATTCGATTTAATTCAATATTTGAGCTGACAAGTGAACACTGTTCGAATGCAATGCAAAATATTTTTCTGCTGAAAATTGGCGAAATTCGTAAAAACGTATTTAACAAGAATCAATTGTTCGTAAGCAACTTTAGTGAAATTTTAAATTATCTGTAAAGTCAATCAATGAGCTTCCCCACCACGGAGTTTAGAAAATGTAGAATACTTGATTCCAGAAATCGCACCTTTAAAACGTCAAGTATGTAGATGCGAGGAGATCCCGACGTCTTAAGGTTTACTTGTCAGTTACTTGTCTGCATAAGTAGCTTAGCAGGAAATTGATTTGGAATTGAAAATTTATTGTAAGCCGTTAGCGGAAGAGCTCGTGCAATAGGAATTTAGCCCACTATTGTGTTCGCTCACAACGATTTACAAGCCAATTCTGCAAAACTACGATGTAACCTATTTTCACTAGCTACGTAATAGTTTACAAGTTGTACTGGCCAAGCCTAAACTCACAAAAAGAATTTATTAGAAATTACAACTAAACATTTTAGAAGGGGAAAAGGGGATATGATGTGGATAGGGCCCTGTACTGCAGCTTCTGCTGGGTGAAACAGGACCCATTGTTACGAACTTTAGATGACCGAATTCAAACGAATACAAGATGTTGATAGGCCCAATCTTCCGAAACTACGTTTTCAAGTCGCTTTCCCTCGGTTCCTTCTTAAATTGCGTCCCGTTTGATGTGAATTCAAAAACTCAAAAAATAATTCCCACAAAATCGAAATTCCGATTTTATGGGTGGATCCTCCATATTTTGTTTTCCGTCGGTATTCTTCTTATTACAACTTCAAGACTGCTACGACATCAAAGTTACACCCTCGAGAAATTTAGAAACTTGTCTGCGACGGCTACGCGAGACGAGTTTAGGCATATTGTACTGACTTGTGGATTTGCTTTGTTGTCTGCAGTGATTTTGTATCTTCAAATCGCTACGATTCTTGTTTACAAACAAATCCCTGGAGTACTTAGACAGATTCTGAGCTACGAGGTTTACTTTCGCCACCAGTACGCATCCCGAGAATCTTTGAAGAAACGAAGGGCTCGCAGAGATGTTATTGGGATTCTATTCGCAGCACTTTACTACATACATTTCTTACTGTGTGCGTACACAACGATTTTCCTGATTATCCATCCGACGTCTGAATTAAAAATGTTCGAGCTGTTTCAAGAGCGAGGGAACTTCTATGAAGTCGCCGCAAAAAGTTTGATGAATTCCGTTGTATTTGTGTACTTTGGCGTAACGCTAATTGTACATATCCAACTTTGGCTCATACTTCACGGGTTGATTATCGTCGTTGTGATTGAAATAGTCGCCGAAATCAGGTACGGTAAAAGTTATTTCTTGTGGAATACAAAGTTGCTGCGAAAGTATGCCGACACAACAAAAAGCAAGAATAGAAATTTAAAACTGTATTTTCTAGTTGCATGCCGTAAGTAATTCGTTTAGTTTAAAATGAATTCTTTTTTACAGTAACATTGCGGACAAGACGGTCGCAAAAAACAAGACCCGAAACGCGCAGCTGTACTGGACCCGCGACCTCCTGCGGTATCCTCACGCGACAGTTAAGACGTACAAGGAACTGCAAATTCTCCTGAAAATGGGCTACGACGTCGGATATGCGACACTTTTCATGTCTCAGTGGACAGTCTACACGTTCATCGTCGGGTCGCTCTACTTTTGTATTCGAACAGAAAACTTGGAGTTGAAAATCTTTGCCTTCAGCACTGCCGTCAATAACTTGCTCCTGTTTTTCTTGGAGTGCGTTCATTTCGACAAGGTTTACAACAACTCCCGCGGATTTCTAGACAGTTGGTTGCTTCGCGACTGCGCGCAATTGGAGGTCAAATTCAAAAGGAGCACTCCCCGTGAGAGGCGCAAAAGTAACGCTGTTGGACCGATAGAGACCGATACAGAGACGGACGTGATCCAGGTTATGGCAAATCAGGGTCCTAGGTCTGGAGGTGACATAAAAATCTCGAAACTTAGGAGAAAGTGGATGGAAAAAAGTCACAAGTCTTTTAAGCCAATGAAAATAAATCTTGGAATTTTTTTCGCACATGACACGAACTACACTTTGAGTGGGCTGCTGTATATTGTAGGCAAGTTAATTGAGCTTTTAGTTACATTTTAATCATTTTACAAACACGTTTTTGCTATTCACTAATCAAAGGAAATGCACAAAAATGTACCACAAGAATAATTACTAGTTTAAAAATTTGACATATTTACATTTTGGGTTTTAAATGTCCAGTCCTGTTTTTATGAAGAAAGACTCATAAATTGATATTTCAACGTACATTTTCTAATTTCGTTTTGAAGTTCTATTTTCTCAACTACATTGACGTGTGCTTTCGCGAAATAAATTAAATTTTAGAATTATTAAAATAAATTGTGTTTGTTTAAACGTTTTTGTGAAGCAAATAATTTGCATTTAAAAGCGTGATTGACTTCTTCTGTTGTTTGCTCCACTTTATTAAACGAAACAAAAGCTAGTTTGGAATTGTTTAGAATTTGTTTGAATCCAATACAGGGTTATATATAGTGACCCCTGGGGTCGTCTTTCGACGATGTCTTTCAAATATCGTGGTTTAAAGTATGGTAAGGTCCTCTAACTGTGGTAGTTTTTTGAAAAACTTTCAGTTTATCAATCTGTAATACCAAGTAAATAGAATTTTGAAATCAATAGCACTAAACACTTGACACACATACTATACTGAATAATTTACGCAATTCTTATCAAATTCTACCGCTGCTTGTTTAAACTACAGGTGTTCAAACAATACGACCTCGGTGGAGTGGGAAATTTGCTAGGTCCAGTAAATGTGGTATGCAGGGTTCTAACTGTGGTAGTCTCATTTTCGCTAAAATTGACACATTTCACGTTACGAAAATAACGTAAATAAACATTACTAAGCTATTTATGACATTATTAAGTGACTGGGCACACTATAGTTATTAGTTTGGTAACTTTATGCGCACCCACCGCTTATTGCAATTTCAGTCCAAAAAACGTAGGTTAAAAGCCAATTAACATGTGAATAACGCATATTAAGCCAGAACAAACCCGGCTTGGCGGGTCAGTGGTCTAACTACTGAACTGCTAGGTCGGGGAGTCCTCCCCACATTTGGATCGTGGTTCAAGTAGAGATAGGACTTGGGTGAAGTCGGAGTGGATCAGTTTGGAGTGGGGAGTTGTGTAAGTAGTCAGGTTTGTACATGTGCTCATCCGTTGGCTTCATGGCACGAGACGGAGGCAGTGTACATTTAAAGTGGAATTCCCGCGGCCTTGCCACGTGCTTCTGCATACACATCTTCTTTCCTTCAAGACTGTTCGACCGATTTACCTACTGGTGATCTCTATCGTTCCGTCTTCTCACATAATGCAGGGGACGATGGGTTGACGGTGGTCTTAATGCCTTCTAGTCGGGGACTGGCACTTCCAGGCTATTAGGATAAGTCAGACCACCAACTCTTCCGCAAGGGAAAAACCAAATACATGCAGTGATGCAGTTTAATATATCGCCGCTAGGAGTACGACGGTTAGAAAGTCTATATCCATAAGATTACATACATACAACTGGTTGTAGATTCGTTGAGTATATCCTTCATGGTGTGCTCACGAATCATATAATTACATCCGTACATTCATTCAAGGTGCTGATATATCCTAATAGGGATGAAAGGCTATACTGTTCAATAATAATAATAATATTAAGCCAGAACAGGTTTTATCACACTAGGTTCTATAAATCACATTTAATGAATAAAATAATCGGTGTGTTTACTAAAACTACTAACAAAATACATACTAATTTATTAAATGAGTGTTATAATTGATCTACTTTGAACAGAAGAAATGGCATTGTTAAGGTCTACGTTGGTGTATGGCTTGCTTTTGTCACGTTACCTTTCTTCTTTTTTCCCATTGTTAAAATTTACGGCATGCTAAACAAATGAAAACGAACTGAAATATTACCACTTATACTTTTGAAACAATTAAAACACACTTGCGTCATTTTCACAAAATTTCCAATGAGTTGTGCATGGTTTTTACATTATTACAGTTAAAAGCCCTGACATTAACACATTTAGAACACTACTTTGAAATGACTAAATAATTTTCTAAAATCCACCGAATTAAGGGTTGATTTAACATTTCATCCTAATTGCGATTAACTTATGCCGACTAACACCAACTACCTCCCCGCAATCAGTTTCGGTGAGAATGTGTTTGGATCAGTAATTAAAGGGACTTAAAGAAAATGAAAATAAACTTTCCTTACTAGTTAAAATGACACAGTAAGTTTTGTAATTTTCTTCTCCTACAAGTTTTTGACTATCGCGGGGAACATCAGCCAGAACGTACTCCATGAGTAGTTAAGTGAACTGAAATAAACTTTGGACTGCAGCTGCCGTTCGTTGCCTTATGGTTTCCCACTACAACAGTTACCGGACTACCACAGATACCCGACCCTACCCTACTACCCTTTACAAATTTAAAATAATTAATGCAGTACGACTCTTATTCGCACCATAAGTATTCCTACTATTTGTACCCATACCACTCGTTTCTATACTACTGGCATCCAACCACACGTAACAAGCATTGTTGTTTAAGAAGCATTTGCAACGCCACCTTCTTTTCCAGCCCATGGAGCCGAGTCCTACCTATTTATGTATAGCCACCCAAATAAAAATCGAGTCATTACATTTATTTAATATAAGAACGATATTCGGCTTCGGCATTTCTGATTTTTTGGCTTATTTAGTAATTCGCATTTTGAGTATCAGACCTGATGGAAATGGAATGTAGAAGCTCATGGAATCATAGAGAAAGAAAGAATTCAACATAGTTTAGTTGTATTGTAACCTATGGTGACACAATTTAATTCCACAAAATAATCGTTGAAACCATTATTACAGAAATTAAATTGTGAAACATATTAAATTGCGGAAATATTTAAATATTCTTACAAGCTTAAACTAAACTATGATATTGCATTTAAAATTCAGTTTCGAATCTTGATGTGGCAATTTGTGACTTTTCTGAAAATTAATGCTTTATAAGGTATAGGCCAACTGACACGGATCCTGTAATAAGGCATACATGATTGGCTCCACTTTTTAGCTTTTAAATTACAAATAAAAACGATGAAATCATTAAAAAATGAAATGGCATGTTTATTCGCGTTTAAGTAGGTATATTAAATTAAAATAATTTTATTTACGCGTATACTAAGCTGATAACGTTTTCTTCAGTAATTAAATAATTATTATATAATATTGGTTATGGCATTATTTCAAATACAAGGGAGGCAAGTGGGCTCAGTGGTGCACGGTGCACGTCGAGATACGAGCTGTCGATGAGTCAAAAGCATATGTAGTAATATATTTTGAATACGAGACACCCTAATCCACTTGTCTTCACGGAGCAGTTTTTTCTGCTGTCTCTCTATATGAGCTGAGAGGAGGGGAAGTAGAGCTATAGTCTGGGATAGACAGGGAAGTAAGAAGAGGCTACATGGAGAGCGACTACGGAAATCTGTGAGCAGAGGCATGAACTTTCAGTATGTGAGCACTCTGACCGTGACAGAGCCGAGTCTTAATAGGGGGAGAGTCCCTTTACTCAAAGTGGTACGCTTGCTAGAACTTGTACCATCCCTATACTGTATCCTCTCTTCCTCAAGTCGATTGCACTGACGGAGGACGTACCATAGAAAAACATTTTCATAATGTAGGCAAGGGGAAGAGTGGCAGATAGTTTCTCTGACTATGACTTGACACACCATAGAGACTGAGACTGAGGATACTCCAAACACCATGGCCTGGGTAAATAACCAGTAAAACTGTCTCCTTAACCAGGAGCTAAAACCAGGGATCTCAAACAGCGCGACATTTAAGATAGTCTGTAATCAATAGGTATAACTTCCCAAGTAAAGTTAAGTATAATTCACACCGCAAAACTCAAAAGGGTACACTCGGACTTGTCTGTATAGTGTACCCCTGAGGAGTTAAGCGGGAAAGTAAATTGTTTCGAAGTGTACATAAGCTTTGGCCTGAAAGTAAGATACTTCTAACATACATACATACATACATATTTGAAATACAGATTTTGGAGGTTATGTTAACCCTTTAATCAAGTAGCCAAACGTATTTACTTTAGATAGTAATGAGGTTTGAGTATGATTTGGTAATGAGAATAAAATTAGCATGCACAAATTGGATTTTAGCTACAAATTCCAATTTCGTCCAATCATATTTTCCCAATTTTCTTACTACCTATTCACATAATTTATTATTCACATCGTCAGCGAAGAGGCAAATCTGACTATCTCCCTTTGGGGCTAAAAGCGAAACTGACTATTACCATTTTTTGCTAAAAGCGAAAATGACTATCTCCATTTTTCTCGAAATACCATTAAAAGAATGCACAAAAACTATATGTACCAATGCAGCATGTTATAAAGTAGACGTTTTTGTTTTGGGGTTGTCCATAAATGACGCCACAAAAATTATTGCTTTCTCAGAAAACATACCTACTCCATTTATAAAAGCTTAGCTATCGCAAAGTTGTAAAACGTAATTATCATACCGCATCACATAACAACAAACAATAACTGGAATTAAGACTTAAAGTCTTACTTGTGCTTGGCAAAGTAAGAATTGGTAGAATTTTGAATGCTAGATCCAGCAGCGTAGTAATTTAGTTGTTGAATTGGTCACATTGTTAGTGACAGGTACAATGAGTGAAGAAATAAATATTCCGCGTTACAGAAATTTAACTACATATCACATTTATTTTCCGACCACTACAATATTTAACTCAACGTAAAATTCCATTATTACAATTCCCACTGACAAATAAACAGAAATGATGAATACAGAAAGCAGTAGTCACCAGAAAACCGCCAGCAGAAACATTAAACACTTGTTAAGTGGAAAACAAGAATCTGAAAATTTGAACGTTAACGCTGAGTTCAGTCAGTAAAAGGTTGACACATTGATTTAGATTACTAAAAGCTAATGATAAAATCAATAGCTAAAAATTTTAAAATTGTAATATTTATAATGGGTTGTCTATAAATAATTTCTGTCTATAAATAATGTCACACTTAGCGTGTGTGGGTTTTGTCTGGTATTTATGACACGCCTTGTTACAGTTGAGCCGTTATAATGAGAGTAGGTGGGTTTTTGAAAAGCAATAATTTTTGTGACGTCATTTATGGACGACCCTTTAACAAAAACGTATGCTTTATAACATGCTGCATTGGCACATATAGTTTTTTTGCCTCCTTTTTATAGTATTTTGAGGAAAATGGAGATAGTCATTTTCGCTTTTAGCAAGAAATGGTAATAGTCAGTTTCGCTTTTAGCACCAAAAGGAGATAGTAAGATTTGCCTCTTCGCTGACGATATGTAATATATTTCAACAACTAATATGGTACAAGTGTTTTGCAAATTCAGCAGTTATTTTTCAAATAGTTTGTAGAAATTGAGATTCTGAAGTTCTTTTTTCGGCGAATAAATTGAATTTGAATATAGCAATTGGCTTTTGTTCTTGTTTGCTCAACTTAAGTGAAGACACAAAAGCCAGTTTTCAATCATCTGGAATTTGTTCCTATTCATCCAATACATAACTTGACTTGATTTATAATCAAAAATGAATTGCGAGCCAATAGCGGAGGAACTCTTTCAATAAAATACGTCCCACTAAATTCTATTCGCCCACGTCGAGTTACAATCCTCCAAACTTTCTGTTTAACCTATTTTGGATTGCTACTCAAGTAATATTTTCAAATTTCTCCTAGCAAACCTAAACTCATTTTTAAAATATCTTGAAGATTGTATTAAAACCAGCAACATACAAAATGTTAATTGGCGGAATCTTTCGAAGCTACGCTTTCAAGTCGCTCTCCCTTGGCTCCTCCTTGAATTGCTTTCCATTTGATGTGAATTCCAAAACCCAGAAAATAACTCCCACAACGTCCAAATTCCGATTCTATGGGTGGATCTTCAATATTTTGGCTTGCGTCATCGCTTTGCTCGTCTCAGCGTACAGGCTGCTCACAAATAAAAGCTTCACAGTCAAGAAATTGAGTCACTTGTCCGAGATGCCTTTACCCCAGGAATTCAAGAGCATTTTAGAAACTGGTGTAGCGGTCACCATGGCTGCAGTTGAAATGTACCTTCACACGGCCATGATTTTCGTTTATGGAGAAGTCCCTGGAGCATTCACACAGATTCTGAGTTACGAGATGTACTTTCGTGAGAAGTACGCATCTCGGGAATCTTTGAAGAAGCGGAGGTCTCGCCGAGATGTGATTGGGATCCTGCTCGCTGCATTTTACTACTTGCAGTTGATTATTGGTGCGTATAGGCCCGTTTAGAGTATGCTCATTCTCTTGCTTTCCTCATTGTTTTCACGAAAAAGCATGCTTAGTTACATTTATAGTTTCACTTTGCTGCGGCGCGTGCTTTCAGAATCCTCATGCCGTGCTCATTGCTTTTCTCATTGTTGACGCACCATTTATAGTATGCTTTAAGCACAAATTTGTGCTTTATTGATGAGAAAGTGAAAAGTTGAAAAAGTTCAACTTTTGCTCTGTGCTGAAAAGTGAAGTAGGAAGTACTTTAACTATTGTAGGATAACATCGTTATAAATCCACTAAAACGGCTTAAAATAAGGCAGAAAAGGTATAAATTGATCCAAAATCATAATACAATGTAAAAAACTAAATATTAATTACAACTAATTTCTCACATATGTTTGTTTTGTGATATCTTTCCATGGGTGATACTGACAAGATTTGGTGGAAGTGCATGCCTAACTAACACATAGGCATATAAGAAATTAAAAGCTCAAAAGAACTAATCAAAATATAGCGATTTAATTCAAATCATTAAATAATTAAAATCTTTGTCAATCGGATTGCAGTTTCAAACCCAAGAAATAAAATGAATAAATGAAAAAAAAGCAATAATAAATACTTATTGCAAATAATAATGGAGCGCACCACATACCTACCATGTTACAGAGCTGAGTGGAGTAAAACCCAAATTGAAGTTATCAATTGCATTAATAATAGATTCGTAAACAGCATTATTATAACCATTATGACCGAGATCTAAAATACCTGTGTTCCACTACACTCTCCTGCTCGACCCTTTCTTCGTGCGCTTCTTCGATCACTGCGGTCTGTAATTATCACCCTTTTTCGTGATATATTATTAAGTAAAATAAAATATTATATTTCCGTATATACAGTAAACATGAACTATTTCAGGATTTTTTGTAACCACTTATGGTATTTTTCTCACAACGAAGGTATTTAACTTTCATTACATGCAGAGGGACAGTATGAATATTATGCCGCCCGCAATATTTGTAACATACATAAATGATCTCGTTTATCAAAACTATTGCTACCTAATTTACATCGATCTGTAACCCTTTGAGTTCGATTGTTATGTATCTTTTGTGCTAGAAGGTATCTGACTGTAGGTCCAAATTAAGTTACCATTTAATTAACTATTTTAATTAACTTCTAGCTTCAAAATAAATATTTTGGGGTAATACGCATCAAAATAAATGAGCTGAGAGCGATTTCTGTTTATACTTTCCTGCGCGCGGGAAAAATGATGGTGACGTTACGCGTGAAGAGAAAAGCACAGTTGAAACTATAAATGCAAAAAAGTATTGTCGAAGCATTTGCTGAGAAAGAGAAAAGCATAGTGATGTTGATGAGCATACTCTAAACGGGCCTTATGGAATGATTTTCATGCTCACAAATCCAGAGTCTGAAATACAAGTGCTTCAACTGTATCCAGACCATGACAGCTTCTATGCAGACGGTGCTAAACGCTTGATTAATTGTGGCGTAGTTGTATACCTCTGTCTAACGTTCATGGCCATCACACTTCACTGGGTCATATATCACGGGTTCATTGTTATTTTTGTGATTGAAATAGTCGCAGAAATCAGGTGAGGGCAACTCAATCTGTTGTAATATACGTGGTTCGTATGAGTGTATGACCAACAACCTAAAATTAAAAATGTTAATTTCAAAATTTACTTTGTACTGCTTCGTTGATATTTAAATACATTTTCAAATTTACAGTGACGTTCCTGAGAAAACGATTGCGGAAAACAAGAGTCAAAACGAGCGGGCGTCCTGGAGCCGCGACCTGCTGCGCTACCCCATCGCAACAGTCAAAACGTACAGAGAGCTCCAAATTCTCCTGAAAATGGGCTACGACGTCGGCTATGCGTCGCTCCTCATCTCACAGGTGACAGTTTACACGTTTATCGTAGCGGCGCTCTACTTTTGTATTCGCACAGACAACTTGAAGCTGAAAATTATGTCCTTCAATAGTGCGATGAATAACTTGCTCCTGTTTTTCTTGGAGTGCGTCCTTTTCGACAAAGTTTACAAGAGTTCCCGCGGATTTCTGGACAATTGGTTGGTGCGCGACTGCGCTAAATTGGAGTTCCAGATCATGGTGCAGGTCAGTCCCTGCAGGGGACGCAGTAGTAACATTGTTGCACATATGGAGACGGTGACAGAGGCGCACGAGGAACAGATCCATGTTATCGAAGATGAAGAGCAGGAGCCTGGCGGCGAAATTCAAATTTCGAAACTTGCGCAAGAGTGGATGAAAAAAAGTCACAAGTCTTTTAAGCCATTGAAAATAAATCTTGGACTTTTGTTCGCAGATGATACGGACTACACTGTCAATGGGCTGCTCTGTATTGTCGGAAATTTAATCGACCTGCTAGTCACATTTTAATCTAAAACCAAAAAAAAAAAACATTCGGTTAGAACTGTAAGAATAATTTTAAGTTTGTTAGAAAATAATTTAGTGAAAATTTCGGTAAATTGAGGTTTGTTTCCAGTATTTCAAAACCTAATAACTGGGTAAGATAATGGAATAATAATTTGAGTCCTGATTGAATTCGTCTATTTCGTACCAGTAATGAACAACATACTAACAAATATAACTACCATGTAATGTTATAGATATTGTAATGTTTGTTATAATAATAATCGTCCTATTAATATTAGGCAGGACCATTCAGTGCCCACGACAGTATTGTTGAAGTAGAGTAGAAATAAGGTGCACAATTTAATAAATATATTACCAGTAAACCGGCCCGTCCCGCGGAGTTTTGGATAATTGGTTTCGACGCAATAAATTTGTATGTTGTAAAAAACAATAATGCCATTTATGTAAAATATTCAGTAGTTACTAAGTAAAACGTGTAAATGTACTATTAAAGCAATTATCAATTAATTATACTTTATTTTAATCCGTTATGTTTTCTTACAACTTTTGTTGCTTCGATGTAACATACATTTTCTTTGTTATTCACTTATCACTCCCGAAAAATAAAAATTTATTACAAAATTTGGTGTTAATCCGCTTCTCCGTTAATAGCAAGAAGCGACGGGAACTTTTCCTGTTAAAGAAGCAGTTGACTCAGGTTAAAAGAACCAAACACGGAATGATTTTCTGGAGGATGCGGATGGAACGTCGGAACGATGTAGTTCGTGTCGATGTGTTGATTCAAATTCGCAATGCTGTCTACATTAACATTATCACCTAGACCAGGACGACCCTGGACGTGGACCGGGTCATTCCTAGGGTCATCACTATCATTAGTAGCTCCTTTTTTCCAGTGCAAGACAATCTGTCCCTAATGAGCTCTTAAAAAAAAGTGACCGAGGACCGAAACGTACCTTTCTTTTTGGCCTCATTTGAGCCTCCGTATTATTTAACACAGGCCGTCCTGAGCTTGTCTCAAAAGTATAGAACTGACCGGACCTCCGGTCAGTGCAATCGGTCCTACCGGTCACCGGCTCCGTGTCTTACACTGCTTTTTTCGGTATTTTATGCACATTTCGCTTGTGCATGTAAAGATAGGAATTAATTGGAAAACACTTCCTGCACAAATCACACACATGTGGCCGCTCACTTTTGTTGTGGATGCACTTGATGTGATTTTTAAGTTTTCCCTCGTAGCAAAATGCTTTTCCACAAAAGTGACAAATGAAGCGTCTGTCGTTGAGGTGAATGTATCTCATGTGGCAGTCCAAACTCTTCTGCAGTTTAAATGTCATTGGGCACTCGGGACATTTAAAGGGTCTCTCGCTCGTGTGTGTAAGGAGATGTGCCCGGAGATAATCAATGAACGCAAAGCCTTTCCCGCAAAAATCGCACATTAAAGTTAAATTCTTGAGGTGCGTTGCATTGATGTGCGCTTGGTACTTGCGATACTTGCGGAACTTTTTGCTGCATTTCTCCGGGTCTTCGGTGCATTTGAATGGAAACGGATCCGTTCCGTCATTGTGAGCTTGTTTCCTGTGAATTTCCAGATCTTCTAAAGATTTGTGCTTCCGACGGCCGCATCTAATGACGTCACAGAAAAAGTACGGGCCTTTGTATGCTAATTCTTCGGCAGTTTTTTTCTTCGGTGGAGCTCGGGGTTTTGAAGTTGTGGCGGATGCTATGTGGGAGGTGGTGCCACTCTGGTTCTGGTTGTTGGATGTTGTTGCTACTGGCAGCACGCCAACGACTTTAGGTTCGAAAATAAGTTTGTCAGGTTTGGCTTGAATTGAATTTAGGTATGCTTGACTTGCAGAAATTAAAACGGGAAAATTTGGAAGAATCGATGGCGATAGTTTTGGAAGGGAAATTATCACGTTTTTAAGCTCGTAAAGTTTTTTGAGTTGTATGTTTAAGATCTTGCTTCTGGGTTGGCTTGGCTTTTCCTGTGTTTTCCAATGCTGTGCAGAACTTGAGGAGTTGAATGAAGTGACTACGGGTTCTTCGAAATCAGAATTTGGAGAGTTTAGTGGTGAATTTGCTATCGAAACAGCATCGAAGTTGTCATCGTCAATTTCGAAATCGGTGTCATTCTTGTGATTTCTTTTTGATGATTTTGGGCTCACGTCTGAAATTAAATTAAAACCTATAAAGAACGCAAACATTTTAATAGGTAGATTAATTAGTTGAATAATTCAAAGGTGCATGCGTATATTATAAAATTCATAAATATGCCTGTGTGATGAATTACGTACACTTACATTTTGCAAACTGATCTCGAAGAAGATGCCAGCGTTGGCCCTTGACGTTATCCACGCCACCAGAATTAAAATTCTTTCCTCCTTTTCTACTCTTCGATCTTGATAGTTTCGACTTGGAGTCTTGAAAAATTGATTTGGAAATCTTCTTTTCGTCCGGAGCATAGCCCCGTTTAAATTCTGTACTCACAGTTAATTTCATAGCAGCCAAATTTCAATGAAGCGTCTCAATTTTTAAGTAAATCCGTAAAATCTCGGTGTTTCTCACGATGCAGACGTCACAGTACAGTTTTGCATCGGAGTACGCTTTACTTTGGATACTGCTCCAACTCGAAGAACTACGATTCGACACATTCCTCCTCCTCTCGTCCTTTTCGTCATCATCCGAAGAAGTTTCAAAGTATTTATCGTCACTGTTGTAATCGTCATCGTCTTCGTCACTATTCGTCATATTTCTGCACCTTGAATAACTGCTTTTTGTTTTAGAGTTTTTACTATTAGAATTAACACTGGTAATATTTATTTTCAGCAGTTTCAAAAGTGATGCCTCATTATCATTACCACTATTAACATTAGCTGTACTTTTACTAACTGAAACACTGTCGCTATCAGAATCCAAAGTTGAACTGTCAGAATTGACCAGGTCCACAATTTCTATTTGGTCTTCATCATCTTGAATCTGAATCTGTGTTTGATTTTTAGATCGTGACAAAAAATCAGTACTTTCAGTGCGTGGATTTGTGTTTCGAAGACAAACTACACACGGAAAATATTCCAGATCGATAGAAAATGTTTTATACGGTCGGCCAAGCTTAGAAGACTGGAAATTAGTTTTATTTATTTTGTCTTTAATTTTTACCAATTTTACGATTTTAGCAAATTATTTTACACTTACTACACAACTACACCTTTCACCTTTTGCCTTTATTCTTCTTTTACACAGTAATAAATTTGAATTTGACACAAATTATTTCAAATTCAAATTATTCCCGCAGTTTCTGAAACTTACTGAACTGGCAGGGTTTAGTCTACCACTAAAAATGAAACCTATTTATGAGTTATCCTTGTTTTACACTATGCAAATAGAAATAGAAACTAAAAGAAACAAACAGAAAATATTTAATAGGGATCGTCCGAAAATGATGTCATCAGTAATTTTTCTTTAAAACCAACCCACCCTAGCAGTGGGATGACCAAACTTTTAACTTTTAACTTTTAACTTAAATATAGAGTTTTATAGGACCCACTGACGTAATTTATGGAAGATCCCATGGAATTATGGAATCTGTTGAAAATAAAATTTGGATTAGAGATATGGAACTGCTCAATAAATTATAACACAACTTCCATCCATAATTACGTGATTGCTTTATTTAAAAATAAGTGAGATTTTGCTTTATAGCTGATACCATGGTACATACATATGGCCATGTCAATCTTTACTTGTGTAATAAAATCAGCTGTTAAAAAATTAATAATAAAATCTGTTAATTTAATTATTGTAACGCTACTCTGCAGGCAGGACTTCTCGTTCTCGGGCTGCTCTCGGCGTTGGCAGGGGCGTCGGGTGGCCGACGAAAACGGAAGATCTGGAGCGTCCCCTTCGGATCAGGAATCCGATCACAACTACGATGATAATTAGAAGGCTCACAACACCAATAACGACCCCTGCGATTTCTGCCGGATTCAAACCTTGGAGCTCTAAGAAAAAAAAAGTGAAATCAATTAAATATTTATGAATTAATATCTTGAATAATATTTTACTCACGTCGAACGTCCACAATGCAGGCAGTTCCGGTGTTTGCGTGGTAGGGATTGACACTGAGGAACTGGACGATGGGGATGCAGCTGGTGACTGTGAAGTAGACGCGTAGGTGATCCCTCGTCCCCTGCTCATACTCCGCCGGGATGTACAGTCCTTCCGGGATCGAACGCAGTTGCTGAATTCCTAATTATTGCAATTAACATGCATTTAGTATTTTTTAAATTTGAACTGAATTTTTATTGTTAAATGTTAAACGTGAGTAAGTCATTAGCGCATTCATTAATACGTACCCCCGATATTCTGAATGGTGGCATACGCCGTCCATTTGTACTGGTCACAGTCGTAGGGGTCCATTCGGTAGCGGCAGCTTCCGGACACGGTTCGATCGTAGCAGAATGGTTGTTCCTGCGTCAGGTATGTCTGACCGTACTGCGACTGCGCCCCGTACTAAAAAATCAGTTATCAAACAAAATAATATTACACTGCCCCTGAAAGGCAGTTCAACCCTTTGATAGACATGGACCTGGATTACTACGCAAAATGAGTTAGGGATCGTCCACAAATTACGTCATAGTTATTGTCTACGGGTCGACGTGGATACTGAATGCATCCTATATTAAAGATATCTGTTTACGTAATGGCTAAGCTGGTGACAGTGGGGGTCAAATAGGATCCTAAATATTAAGATTTTTGATAACGGCATTTGTGGACGATCCCTCAAACATAAGAATATAGTTATGCCTAGGGATGGCCAATTCAAAACTCCCTGCGTTTCGCGCCCGGAGTATTGAAGGCTCCCTAGGGAGCCTTAAACTCCCAAAACTCCCTCTAAAACTCCCTAGTTTCAAAACTCCCTTGGGAGTTTTGGGAGTTTTGGGAGCGTACATATAAATTAATAACAATTATCAACACATTTTTTATAAACAAAATTTATGAACTTGCAATACGCCTTTTTGTCTGCTGGTTATTGCATTGCAATGTAAATCACTATGAAGTGACTCTTGCTGTGAAGGTTTGGCATGAAATTCACAGATGCCGTGTTTTGGGGAGTTTTGCACCTTCAAAACTCCCAAAACTCTCAAAACTCCCAGCGTGAAAACTCCCGGCGTTTATAGTTAAAGTTAAAGTTAAAGTAGCTTTAGTTTCAAGAAGTCAAGTGTTTCAAATCCTTTAAGATCTGTTCTCCCAACACGGATCCCCGTGTGACTAGCTTACCCCGTACTAACACAGAGCCAAGTAAGCCTTTAAGGATATAGATTGCCACACATGTGGAGAGCCCGGCGTTTAAGATCAACTTTCTCACGAAAGAGATCCGAGGCAAGTGGGAATCGAACCCCCGCCGAGTCGACAGTAATGGAGAGCCTCAGACGCTATGTCTCGCCCGGCACCACTGGACCACCAGGGCTCTCTAAAACTCCCTAGGGAGTTTTCAGAGGGAGCGCTCCCAAAACTCCCGCTTGTCAAAACTCCCAAAACTCCCAATTTTCCCTCCCTCCCAAAGCTCCCAAACTCCCTGGGAGTTTTGAATGGGCCATCCCTAGTTATGCCTATGATTAACTCACACCGCTGCCCACGTAGTAGTACACACTTCTCTTCCCAGTCCCTCTCCCAACTTTCGCACCGTCAGACATAGCATCTCTGGTTAAATTTAAATTCTGAAAAATAGAAGAGTAAACAGTGCCAAGTTAAATAGAGATTTCTACACCAAATTAAAAACAAGAAGACAGTTTGTTACCTGATCATCGTTCAGTTGTTCCAGTTCTACTGTTTTATTATCCTCTTGTCCTTCTATGTAAAAATTAATGACAAAAACTAATTAGCAGAACTTTGCGTTCGTTAAAAATGATTTAACTGTATTACTATTTTGTCGTGAATATTCACGTGGCTCATTTATAAATATAACTACAACGTCATTTTAATTTTATTCGTTTTTTCTAAAGCGAAAAATATAGGTACGCTACTTAAATATGTTTGTGTGTAACCGGAAATAAGGCAATTTACGTTTTTTCAAAAATGCTAAATATGGTAATTTTTAGTTTTTTTAAAGTGTGAAATACTGCACATTGTAAACACATTTTTTTAAATATTCTATTTGCACAATTTGGTAGATGCAAAATAGGCCATTCACATATTTTTAAAAATGCAACAAACGCTATTTACGCCACTGTAAAGGTGCAAAATAGGGTTTCTATACATTTGTTTTAATTGCAAATTTCGATTTACATCACTGTGAAGATGCAAAAAACGCTATTTACGTCACTTTGAAGTTGCAAGATAGGGTATTTATACATTTATGAAAATGCAAGTTACCTAATTAAAGCACTGTAAAGATGAAAATACTCTATTTAATGCATTTTTTAAATGCAAAATGAAGAATTGACACATTTTTGTAAATTCAAAAAACGCTATTTACGCCGCTATGAAGATTTAAAAAATGCTACTCACATCACTTTCAAAATTGAAAATATTATAATTTACTTATTTTTAGAAGAAGGAACACGCTACGCTGCATACAACCCAGTTAGAAAAATACATAGTAAGTGCACACTAATTAAATGGTAAATAGCAAATCTGAAACAAAAAATATATGTTACCTGCTCTTGTTAAAAGTAACGCTATGGAATTTGGAGAACTGGAGTTTAGTACACCCTTTGCATTCCCAACGAATTATGTCACTACTAAGACCTATGTTATCAAAATTAAATGGGTTATTTTAGGACTAGTCAAATCTAATTTACTGCACAGAATAAATTAGTATTTGCACCTCACAAAATAATTGTAAAATCTTGTAAGATGCTGGAGTCAAATATTGAAGTTGTATGTATGTATAAATGTATGTATTAATGTTACGTTGGGATTGAAGTGGAACCTCTGACGAGCAACACGCACCAACGCATCCTTACGGATTTTCCCGCCATATTTTTTTTTAAAAGAGCATCCAAAATAACTTAGATTTGCTTAACAACATGGTGCCCTTTGTGAGTTTTTTTTGAATAAAATAATTTTTCGAAAAAACGAAAAAGGCCTTAAATTGCATATGTAATGGTTTTTTCATCCACATTATTCAATTTAATTCAAAATTTTGAAACTTTTTTTTTGAAATTTTTGTACGAAAAGCCATTTCAAAGTTTAAAAAATACAAAAAAACTAAAATTTTGAAAATTTCAAAAATTTCGTTTCTTCCAAATTTTTGTCAATGCTATAGTAACGTGCTCTAAAATTTATGAAAAAACGACAATTTAACGGACGAAGCATAAGTTGAACAAGCAGACCACGGAAAGGTGTCTGAACCTAAAGAGAGTGTACATTTCTTTATTTAATACCACTTGGGTGTTGTGTCAGTTAATTGTGTATTTTAATAATGATTGCTAAAACTAAACTTTACACACTTTTCTTCCGGGTATCAGTCAGAGCGTCACCAATACTTTACACATTACATTTACAACATGACACGAAGTTTAAAGTCATCACACCCTGACTGAATTAGTTGTAATTATTGAAAACTAACAGACGTGCTCCATTCTTCTTAATTTAAAGTAAAATAAACAATCTGATAAGTTGCTTCTGCCGCCTAGATCATGTTAACCTTGTGGAAATTAGTGTTAAGTGCATACAGCCTACATTTCAGTGTTTTTTTTACTAAAAGTGGATTAAAAGTTTACAACTATGTATGAGACAGAAACTTCATTGCTACCACGTCAAACTGTTAGTGAAAGTGATTTAATGGCAAATATGTGTGTGACGAAGCACAGAATACAATGAATCATATTCTAGCGTTTTAACTTTAATAAATATTTTCAAATTAAATGCATATTAACATTATTAACAGTGTTTATAGCTTACAGTTTTACTCCATTATAAAAAATCTGTTTAATGAATTTAAGTGTTAAATTAATTCATTTCCTTGTACATAGTTGCATAGTTTTGGTTTTACAAGCGAAATTAATACTTAAGTTAGGATGTAATGATAATGCGGGAAAAGAAGAAACCTGCAGCCTATGTATCATTAAGTTGCCATTTGGTGACCGTGGGCCCGAAGTAGATGCTGAGCTTACAGCAAATTGGCTTAGTCACTTGTAAACAATGCTTATGTAGTAAGGCTAACATGAAGCTGTCGCAGTCAGCGCCGGTTAAATTTGGCTAAATACAAGTTTTTGATAGTGAAAAGAGCTAGATAGTAACATTTGAATGTCTTTACTAAAGAACGATGCCACACCATATTTAAGCTACATACGTACTTAGTTATTGGCGCGGCAACCGGAAGTGAGGTCTGGCAAGGATGAAGTTGCCGTTTACTTGCATGCAAAATGTATCCTTGCCAGACCTCACAATCGGTTGCCGCTACTATATGTTCGTGATATGTAGTAATACAGGGGGATCCGTTTAATGGTGATATTTCAAAGACGTACGGAATAACCGCTACTTTGTAGGATCCATAAACGTATGTACGTGAAACGTAGTAAGGAATTTGGCTGCCAAAAAATGAGGTGGTATTCAAAACCTAGTGCATAGACATGCGTATGGAGATCTTCGAATTCGACACTGCAGTCTCAAACTCACTACCACAATACGACAATGCTTGGATGCCTTGTGAACGTACATAGATACGCACCTTTACTTTACTAATGTAGATTCGTGAAAAGATTTTGTGCATTTTTATTTGCAAAACATGACGAGCCCACATCTCTGTATCTACATCTATGAATTGTCACTCCCTTTGTTTGACTTAAAAACATGATTTTAACTTTGATTCATTAAAATTTAGTCGTAGCTAAATGCCTACCAGATTCTAACCAAAACCTACATACTACATAACACTGTTTTCTCAAACTTGTTGACGATAGAAAGTTGTTTTAATTTAATCATTTCAAAAATGTGACCTCCAGTGTGTGAAATGTAGCTTGTGATCTGCAGCCATACAGACAGCCAACAGACATTCAAACAAACAGACAGCCAACACCATTTCAGTAGATGCTTGCTCAGCATCTAAACAAATCTAATGTTGGGGAAGAGGGTACTTAAAATTACGACATTTAAATGACGTCACTATGTACGATCACGATTCATAAATATCTTTAACCAATATATTTAGGAAAGTTCATTACATGTATGCAGGTTGGAAGAAATTTTGTTGGATATGGGGGTTCTTGAAACTAAAATATTTGAGGGAAGTCATTGGATACGAGTTCTGAATATCTATAACGAATATACCTGAGTAAGTTCACTACATGCAATTTAAAATAGGCTGGAAAAAATTTTATTGTTGAAAATGGGGGTATTTAAAAATTTATTACTTAAAGGACCGTTTATGTTTATAGACGATCCATGAATATCTATAAGCACGATAGGTGAATTAATTACATATATATTAAACAGGTTGGAAAAAAATTTAAAATTAGAAATGGGGGTAATTAAGACATTAATATTTAAAGGACGTCATTATGGACGATCCCTAAATCTAAATATCGATGACAAATACGAATATGCTTATTACATGTATGATAGAATAGGCTAAAAAAATTTTAATGTTGGAAATGCAGGTACTTCAAAGGTCAAATGTCAAAGGATCTTTATTTGTAAGGGGTTGGGTGTTTCTAATCAATTGATCAGATCTTCCAACACGAACTTAAAACTATGACGGCGACGGCGGACGGCAGACGGCATTCCAACAGTGTGGAACGCAGTATTAGTTATACATACTTAGATTACCTTGTAGTTGTACTGCAGTGCCGCGCGAATTTAGAATTTTGTTAGAAATGTATTTAAATGCGTATACCTATACAAGGCACGTATTTGGGATCGTACGGAAATAGCGCCACCCACTTTCAGGGTGGGTGACATTGAAAAACGAAAAAGGTGGCACAACATGTTAACAATATAGCCTTGTACGCAACTCTGAAAAAGTTGACAAGTTAGGTGGGTGGGTCAACAAATTTAAAAAATTCTCTGGCACCATTTGTGAACGGCCCTCGCTTCGATTTTTCTTTCCATTCACCGAAAAGATTTTTGACATAGGTCCATTTAACTTTTAATTGTGTAGAAATAGTTAGTCGGAGCAAATTGAAAAAACAATACAGACCTGCCTGCTCGCATTTGTGATAGGTTTAAACTTGTTTAATGTAAATATCATTAAAACTAGGACCTGTAGTGTACGGCCAACAGACGGACAGACAAACAGACAGACAGACAGACGGACATGACCATTACAATAGATGCTTAAGCTTAGCATCTATAAAGTCCCCTCACTTAGGCAGGCGGACGGGGGGGGGGAGGGAGATAGTATACGGTTTAATATTTCTAATTTTTGCAATACATGCACGCTCCCTGAGCGCACCTTAATATTCAGAACTCTCAGGTTTGCATACACACTTTCTGCCCTATTCAATCTCGTTCCGTTTGGCTCGTTCGCATGACAAAAGTTGTCCATAAATGATTTCATTTGGCGGTTGGGTGGA
The DNA here is from genome assembly GCA_949802685.1 of Dicyrtomina minuta. Lineage (NCBI taxonomy): Eukaryota > Metazoa > Arthropoda > Collembola > Symphypleona > Dicyrtomidae > Dicyrtomina > Dicyrtomina minuta. Next base: position 74,112 of record OX461811.1, on the reverse strand, counting down.
TTATAGCCTAGTATTTATGACATTTCGTGGTAAAGGTGCTTGCTAACGTATTCTTAAAATGACGACATAAGGATGGTAGATCCTGAAATTGAAAAACCTTACGTAACATCATTAATGGAGCACCCCGCTATTTAATTTGCTCATAGAGACTATAGCACAATAGCACTTGAAGACGTAAAGGTGCTCAGGCCTGCCTTCAGAAAACAATGGAGCTTCTTACGCTCGGCTCATCAACAAAAGCATTACAATGGCAGGATTCTAAAAAATAAAAAAATTGAAGGATTATCCATTTTAATTTTTCAACAACTGATAAAAGGAACAATTTGCAGTACTTTAAAACACGTAAATAGAACATTTTGCCATTTAAAAAAAAAGGTACGTGGATCAATTTTCACTTAAAAAAAATATGTTACCAATAATAAAAATAATATTAATTTATTCATTGGGTCGATTTAACCGAAGTTCATACAACCAGGCTCAACCAGTCACTGTGGGTGAGGAAATAGGAAGCTACCGCGTTAGATCGTATCGTCTCAGTCTTTGTACCCTTTCACCTATCCCCGTCCCCTCCTCCACAGTAAAGGAGTCCCATTCCGTAGGCCCCAACAGTAAGTAGTGGTCACTAAGGAGCACCGAAGGAGATTGGGTTTCAATCAACCATCCAGTGACGTTAACCGTACAACACCGAGCCGTACACGATTAGCAGTGGCCAAGGATCGAAGCCAGGTCTGAGGCTGTAAACTTTGTTACAGTCTGCAGTCCTAACCGCTCACCCAAGCACGCCTGCTTAACAATATGTTACTAGAACATTTTGCAATTTTAAAAAATATGTGAATAGAAGATTTTGCAATTTTAAAAAACATATGAAGTAAAACATTTTGCCGTTTTCCAAAATAGGTATATAGAACATTTTGCATTGTTTTGCATTTTGCAAATTGTTAAAAATTTTTATATAGAACATTTTGCCCTTTTCAAAAATATGCAAAGTAATACATTTTGCTCTATTCATAAATAGGTACATGAAACATTTTGCTCTTGTTAAAAATATGTCATTACATTGAACATTTTGCCCTTTTCAAAATATGTAAATAGAACATTTTGCATTTTTTAAGAAACGTGAAGGCTGTTAACGTGTTTCTGTATTTAACATTTTCCCACGATGTATAATTATTAAAGGGAAAAGATGCGAGTCCCGGATACTTCTTTCTATGTTTTTAGTTCCTATGATGCGCATCCTTTAAATTCTCCAGCAATAATCATACATCTTATTCAAAGTCAATCTTAATTTCCCAACTCGCGCTCGTTGTCTTGTTCTTATTGTTACGTTAGAATGACTCATTCACAACTTTTTGCGGGGATCCCTTACAACTCTTAAGTTTGGGGATCATTAAAAATTCACGTCATTGAAATATTTCCGCTTTTAGAACCATAATGTTACGTATAGCGATTATTGGGAGCTATACGGTAGTATAAAATATTAATTTATTTCAGGTAAATCTTTTTGGCACTATGAGATTACTCTAAATCGGATATGATACTACTCTAAGCCTTCAGTAAATTAGTTTTTGTAAGCAGTACTTGTATTAGCGGTAGAATCATTTATTTTATTTTGCAATTATTGCCTTCAGTGACCTAAGCAAAAAAATATTTTAATTTGCAATGACATTTACTTCCCAGAAAATAATTTTAAATGGCAATGATTCTATAATTCGTAGAGACTGAATTAGCAATAAAATTTTGAGAGCAATGAGAACTTATTCTAGTAAAATATGTAACATATTTTTACAATGTATGTATTGCGTAAGCAATCATGGTTTGGTGATTTGAAAAGTAGAAGGAAGTACCTCTAGCCTTTGACCTTCCGATACTTACATTTGCGGGTCTCTCTCGTTTGCGTTTACCTGTTAAAGGAATGTCAATTCCCTTATTCGGAAACGAATGACGTTTGTTGTGGACAGCCAAACCGTATGTATACTTACACGTCAGTTTTTCGTTGTATTAAATGCATGAACAAGAAGACATTAGCCAGTCATTGAAATTAAGACATATAAAGAAACGAAATTTTCTTTTAATGTTTTGAACGAACGATACGCCTTGGTTTCTGTAGTTATAATAGCTGCGGAGGAAATAATGTGCTCCTCAGATTTTGATTTCATGTATTCAACTTCATTACTGTAGTTAAGTATTTGCAACTGTTTTTACACTGGACAAATTTTTCCGCGGTTACCCCAATACAACAACAACTGCACTAATCATGCTTCTTTCTTTTTGGTAACAACACTTTTAAAAACAACGATAACTGTCAATATATAAGAATTATTTATTGTACAATGCTCTTGAGTGAAACTCGAATTGAGTTGCGAAATTATAAATGAACTTGAATCATTATTGACAAAGATCATCTATAAAACTGTATTGCCTGCAAAACATGCACAACAAAAATTTGTGTACATTTCAAAAACATGGAAATAAAACATTTTCTACTATTATCATAGCATTAAAAAAACATTTTGCACTTTTCTGAATTAAGTGAAAGAAAAATTTTGCACTTTTTAAAAACATAAAAATACAAAATTTTGCTTTCCTAAAAAAACCATCGATACAAAATTAAAATGTTGGCTTTTGTGTGAAAACAAACTCCTGCGTATAAACATTTCCTTCTTCCGGCCCTGGTGCGGAGTTTAACGTCCAACTCTCTCCTAATGTAATATTACACAACACAAAGTGTGGAAATAGAAATTACTTATATGAATTTAAATCTAACTGCAAATCTATCTAAATGATATAAGTAAGTATAGTAGAAGTAAGGTATCTACAGATCTACTGTATGTACTGAATGCGTATACCTATACCATAATTTCTCTAGATATATAATATATAGTACGCTTTACACAAATGATTTAATTTTTGAAAACAATTCACTTATCTTGTTTTCGGAAGAAACTCTGCATAGTATTCCTTTGTCATTTATCATAGTTATTAGGGATCGTCCGTAAAAGATCTAATCGGTGTGGGCGGTGGGTCGGGTCAGGTACTGATGACATGCTATGATAAAGACACATAATTACGCAATAGTAAAGTTATGGCAATGGGTAGGGTGGGTTCTAAATGTAATGATAATGTACTTGACATCATTTATGGACCATTTTTTTCACTGTAATTATTAGTAAATTGGAACGAGAGGACAATTTACTGCGTAGTTGTTAGTAAATGGAGACACAGCAAAAGGTACTGCGATGCAAAAACTGCCATTGGAATTAAACTGTTGTAAAAAGGAAACATCTACTGCGCCACTTCACATCGTAGTTCATTTCCACTTTGCTAAATCTCATGCTACACGTGGACCGGGAACGATGGGCTGACACACGAAATTAATAACTGATACTGCTCCTGACGCCTGCTTATCAATTTAAATTAATAACGATGTCAAACTGACAGATTCAACGACTACTTCATGTGTCATGTGTAATTAACGAATATTGAAATTATGCTGATTACAAACCAACGAAAATCCGTGTAGGATCCCCGCATAAATCGTCTGTCAAGTATCAAAACGACCTATCTCTGCTTCCAGCTAAAAATGAATGCATGTGCAAGTGCAAATTAAATTTATTATTAAAAATATGACTAATGAAGGAATGTACATAGTCAGTTTTGCACTCCTTAAAAACTTGCAAATGCAAAATTTTGCAATTTTCGAAAGATAGTAAGTAGAATATTTTTCAATTACTAAATAGGTAATTTAGAATGTTTCCAATTTTTCAAAACCATGCTTTTGTAATATTCTGCAATTTTCTAAGGTATATGTAAATATATATTGCACCTTTCAAAAACATGTAAGTCAAATATTTTGCTTTTTTTGAAACACATTTAAATAAATTTAACGCTTTGAATTTAAAAAACTGAAAACAAAAAATTTAACTCTTTTCAAAACAAATTAAAAAAAATGTTTTTAACTTTCGGAAATCACGGAAATAGAACATTTTGCAATTTTAAAATCTTATTAATAATATATTGATTTTATTTAAATAAACAATATTTGATTACGCCCCTTTTCAAAAACTAATATAATGCTTTGTACCTTTCAAAATATGTAATTTAAACTATTTGAACTTTTTAAAAACTTGCGAATACAACATTTTGCATTAAAATGAACTGAAAATTCGAATATTTTTTACTTTAAAAAATATAAATAAACTATTTTAACATTTCAGAATCGTATGAATAAAATCTGTTATATTTTTCAAAACCGTGTGAGTATATAAAATATGTTACAGTTTGCAAGTAGAACATTTTGCACTTAAAACAAAATCCTGTCAAAATGTTTACGTTTTTATTTTGTATTCTTTAGGATGGATGCATCATGGGAATTGGCAGTCATATTGTTAGTTACTGTTTTTTACGGATAATCGGCAGTAGTTTTTGCAGCGATCGGAAGTATGCGATTTATAAATACAAAGTTCAGTTTTTAGGTTCAACGATTACCTAAGGGAGCGTCCACAAGTTACTTCTTATTTAGCGTCTACAAGTTTACTTACGCAAATTTTACGCTAAGAAAATTTAATAATAGAAATAGAGGTTTTTTGATGTCGTAATTTGTAAACAGTCCCCTTCAAAATGTAGGTAATAAAAATATTGTAGGTATGTAACTAAACTGAATCCTTCAATTTACAAATGTCACAAAATAAATAGCACGCAGTGATAACAACAAAAGCGAGAAAACATGTTATTGGGAAATCCAATTTCAAGTATTTTATTATTTAACTGCGCTTAAAATTTAAGCGGAATTAGTAGATTGACTTTTATCTGTTTATGACCCACGGAAAATCCTAAAGATAATTTGCACCTGGTTTCTTTTTGTAAAGTTAAAGTTTAATTAATTTCGCACCTGGACACCTTTTACTCTTTGGTAACCGTCATTTAACCACATGCCACTCTAACTTAACCTTCGAATATTTTGTCGTCTCATTTCAACTCCAATATTCAAATCAATTATACAAATAAAACTTAAGCAAAATATTAAAATTTGAATTCAATTATCTTATAAAATATTAAACTCTGTAGAACAATAGACTTGAATAACACGAAGGAAGACCGGGTCACGCTCTTGGAGTGTTGAATTTTCCATGTGGATGTGGCCATAACGAGAGCAGAAATTTTCAAACGTTGGAAGCGACTTTGCAGAGTTACAGATTAACAAGTAAATATTATTTTAATTTTTCATATATAATTATACATTGCAATTTTTGTGTTTAAGTACTGTGCAAGTCATTGCATAATGAGGCATCCTTTTTTTTCTGATAAAATCCTTAATCACTGAATTGTAGATTTAAAGCAGCTAGCTTGTATTTTTTTAATTAAATTGGAAATCTAAAACCCGCCAGAACACAAGTTCAAATATTTAAAGTAAATCAACTTTGTCTTTAGTTTTTTTTCTTTAGAATTATAATGTAAACAATGTAAAAAAAGTTCGAGTTTACTATCTAGATGTTGAAAAATAATTACGTACGATTAAAACATTCTGCAAAAAATTAACCAATAATTACGTAGGTGGTTCAGTAAAAATATGAGGCTTTTGATTTTGACACGGAAAGTACCATTTAAATGTAAGGACGATGACAATAAATTTAATGTAAACAACCAGCATGAGAGCGGTGATAAAAAGACTAAGAAATCTACTTTTTTTAAACACCTTAGAGACAGTAAACAAAAACATTTTGGGTTTCGTGTGAAATCCTTAAATTCATTTACCGAGAAATGTTCCATAATGCACAACACGTACGATTTCATCGTGTAGATAAATAGATATAGAATGCATGCAGTCACACTTAATTACATACAACTATTTTTGTTTGGCGGAGTGACCGTCAATCGTTTTAAAAGGACAGAGGTGAAATTGTTTATCAGAAATTAATTAAGATAAAAATGAGACATATCTGCTTCATGAGGCTATATCAATTTCAGTGTGTTGTACATTATGTATGACCAACAGCGTCTAGTTCTGCTGTGTTGATATGTGATACACATACATAGCTTTGTGGGTCTGGATATTCTGTGTGTTCCATGTATGCACTTTGGAGGCTTTTGAATAAGGCATCATCCATAAGTGATGTCATCTGTTGGGTAAGTGGGTTCAGCCGCGTACTAATCACAGAATTACAGTCCTTTACCAAGATAACCGTTAAAATAATAATAATGATAAAGTAGTGACTGACATACTGGCGGGTGGTTGTTAAAATAGTAATGATTTACATGATGTCATTTATTGACAATCCTCAATTGCATCTAAACGTGTTGTAAGTACACACAAAGTTTGCATAGAACAGTATTGCACAGCATGGTTAATAAAACACGTAAATTTTGCATACAAAACCGTTATAATATTTGTTTTTCCCGCCTTGCACCCGTAGCTTCTTTAGATACATAAAATGACTAATAATAGTACAGGGGCTGTGCTCACATGACTTAAGCACAGTCCTTTAACGTTTATGATATTAAGAGCAACGATTAAAGTATACGGGATGTGCACAAATGAAGAAGGAAAAATCATAGTTGACCAGTAGAAAAATAAACCCACAATTTAACACTGCACTCCATAAACTACACATTTAAGATGGCCTGTTCTGCGGAAGATAGACACCAACTTTTGGTGTTCACAATATTTGAAGAGTTTCTAGGCAAAACAGGATAAGTCCATTAAAGCAAATTTTACAACAACAACCAAAAATGAATATTATTATTAAATGACAGGGGTTCGGTTCCAAAGAGATCAACACCGCCGAGGCCTTTATAATTATGGCCTAAAGTACATCGTGACAGGTTAAGTTTTTGTCACTCAATTTTACTATACAGGTACTGCATCTGAAAAAGCGTTATTACAAGTAGTTGTAAGGTGAAATTTGATAAATTAAGGATGAGTTGGGACATAGTGAATGCCGAGCCTTAGCGTCTCTGTGATCGTGATGCTTGGTGTATGTGAGTGATGATGAACTAGAGTTTGGAGACGATGCAAGAAATGAAGTTTGGAGACATGCTTATCAGAAGTGATAAGATGTTGCTAATGCTAAGGGATAGGGAAGGTGATTTTAGCGGAGCTCAAAATTCACATCATTACATAATATACATACATAAATAAATATTTTACTTAATGCTAACTTTGCTTCTACTTCTGTTTTTCACAGAACCCTTCCCCCCTTGGTCCATCGAAGCAACAATGGAAATGAGATTAATTACATAGACTGTACATTATATATTATAGTTGGGCGTCCACCGGTAGAGTTTCACTATAGGTCGTTGGAACAACTTGCTATTATCTGTCCTTACCGTGACGACTCGGACAAGGCCGTCTTCTCTCTTGTGAACTTGAGTGACTCGAGCCATCTCCAAACGGAGGGGTGGCAAGTTTTCCTGTTTGATGATGACCAGGTTCCCTTCTTGTTGGTTATCCTTTTGCTGTGTCCATTCCTTTGGACGGGCCTGTAGACTGGACAGATACTCTTTCCTCCATCGGTTCCAAAAGTGTTAGGATAGTTGCTGGACTCTTTGCCACTGGTTGAGACGCGATGGGTTTGAGTTGGACAGGTCGACTTCTGGCCAGGCGGTCAATAGACGTCCAATGAGAAAGTGAGCTGGCGTTTAAGGTTCTGGGTTTCGTGGATCTGTCGAGGCGGGCACCAGTGGTCTGGAGTTGAGCATCTCCTTTACCTGTTTGAGTACGGTTTAAAATTGTTTGTAGGTGAGGGCAGCGTCCTTTATGATTCGGTTTAGGTGGTACTCCATCTTTCTTACAGCTGCTTCCCACAGACCTACCATGTGCGGTGCACTAGAAGGAATAAATTTCCTCTCAATTCCTTCGCCTGCGAGTTTCCTTGAAATTTCTGTTAAAGTCTTGGGTTACTAAAGCCACTGATACAATTTCTTAAGAGTGTTGGCCGCTCACTGGAAAGTGGTCCTCTTGTCGCTGAGCATTTGGGAAGGTTTTCTTTGTTGACTGGGGATCCGGAATAGAGCCCTTATTAATCCTTCGGTGTTCAGGTCTAATACTAATTTAAGGTGGACTTCTTTTGTAGATAGACACACGAAGATGCAAGCGTAAGCCTAGTATCTTGCTTGCCCTCGGAGCTTCTGCACTCATAGCTCAAACGGACCAGCATAGTCTACCCCTGTGGTGGTGAACGGAGGAGAGGCGGTAACACGTTGGGGAGGAAGGTCTCATATCAGTTGCTGTTGAGGTATAGCTCTGGCTTTGGCACACACAATGCACTGTCTTGTGACCTTTCGAACTGCTTCTTGCCGAGCGGGTATTCAATAGTTCTGCTGGACGGGCGCCCTGACTTGTTGTGGTCCCGCGTGAAGAAGGCGATGGTGCTCTTGTTGAATTCACAACTTTGTGAGGTAACTGTCCTTGGGGAGAACGATGGGTTGGCGCTAGTCAAGTGGAGCTAAGGATTTATGGTTTTGACCATTGACCTGAATAAATAAGTCCTCGTCTAAGAATGGGTAGAGAGAACCGAGTTTGCTTGTTGATGATACATTGCCGGTTTTCTTCAGCTGGGCCATGTCGACAAAAAAAGCTACACCCAGTACTTGCTTGATCCACACTAGAAGACCTCCTTAAAGCTCTTGTACGGTAGAGCTTGTGGTCCTCTTGACTTAGACATTCCTCCTTAAAGGTTTGCTGTGACTCTCACCAATTTGGGGAGGAATGAGAATGACTTCAGAAGCTTATTAGTGGGACACTTTTGATTGTCCGCGTTGTGGTGGGTCATCTTGCGTTCTTCTTCTGTTGTTTGCGTTAGTTGTTTGTGGCATTGTGATATGTTTACTGATGACAGGCAACTTGGACCATTTCACCACAAACTATTGTGTTTAAAGCCTGTTGGGGTGATTCCGCAAGAGGCAACGTCGGCAGGCTTGTCTATTCTCTGAACATGGTTCCATTTGGACAACAAAAGGAGCTCCTGGATCAAGGTGACTCGATTACCGACAAATGTTGACCATCGGTTGGCGTTGGACGCAATCCAGGCTAGGACTATGGTAGATTCCGTCCAAGCGTAGGCCTCCAGGGTGCCGGAGTCAAGTTTTGTTAGTGCTTTTGATATACTTAAGATAAACTTCGCCAGGAAGAGAGCTCCGCATAGCTCTAGTCGAAAAAGAGTGGTTTGCTTGACTGGAGCCACCTTTGTCTTCAATATTGGTAGATAAGGAGTGAAGTGATCTGTAAAAACGTAAACTGCTGCTGCGTAAGCCTTTTCCGAGGCATCTGCGAAGCCGTGTAAGGTATGCGTTGATTCGGCGAAAGGCAGCACCCCCCGTGGGATACAAATTGATTTTAGTTCTTGAAGAGCCGCCTAATACATGGTCCATTGTTAAAGAAGTGGGCTGGGGAATTCCTTATTCCACCTTACTTGTTCTGCATAGAGTGATTGGATTAATAGTATGCCTGTAATTGTTACTGGTGCTACCTAAGGAAGTCAAAGACCTTAGCAATGTCGGACAGCAATGTTTTCTAGGTTTAAAGACGTCCCTCTTAAGAAGAAACATTAAACAAGAAGTCATCGAAGCTGAAATTCTATTGAGTTTTTAGGGTACTCATTGTATCAGCAACAGTAAAGTGAAGTAGTGTCTGTGTCTCTCGGTTTGTTCGCGGTATGGTTTGGAAAACTGCTTTGATGTTGCTTAACCATTACTTCAGTGAAAGCTGTCCGCTTTGGAGCAGCTGAATAATTTTTTAAAACACGTGGATTGTCTGGTCTGTGAAGTGAGCTCTTTCAATCAAGGTTTTGACGTAGAAGTCGCGCAACACTACACGGCAAACTTAATGGAACTTTTGTGCTTCTTCAATTGCTACTTGGTTGACGGTGCGAGTAGCGACAAACGGTAAACTTGCCTGCTCGTACACCACGGAGTTCAGGCAGTAGGCGACGGGTGGTGAGGCATTAAGGGAGTGCCAGATGATCCTCTAACAGTCTCAGTCGTCAGAGTGGACCTTGACTTGTCGAAACATTTTGACGATGTCTGCCACCAAGGCAACATTGTTCATTCAAAAGCGAAGGAGGTAGTCCACGAGGTCGTCCTGGACCCATGGTACCACTTGGAGTGTGTTGTTGAAAGAGATGCCTGTGCTTCTCTTTGCAAAAGCGTCATCCACCACCCGGAGCTTTGTACGGCGTTGATGACGGCGTGATGTGGCATGTAGTAAGTTCCTTGTCCGTCCTTCAGTTGCTGCTGAGAGGGGACGTTTTGCATGTGTTTCGGGGATAAACATGTTGCTGAGGTCGAAATAATACTGCTTCTGCTTGCTGCTTGTGAGGATTTCATCGGAGTCTTGCCTTTTTTTGTAACCATCTGCGGGTGGCGGAGTTTTGCGACTGTCCTGATACTTGCTGAGTTTCGTTGATCGGAACGCGGACGACAAATCTCATATCTGCCTCTCGTGAGTGTGTAATTCAAAAGTGCTTTTCACACTCCTTTTCTTCGTAGGACTGTACCTTTTGACTGAGTTACTCCAGCTGCCAGATCTTTTAGAGGTCTTGGTCGAGGTTAAGTACAGTAGCATGGTGTGTATACATTTAAGCGTTGCTGGCTCTAACCTTTCCAATGAGCGTCCATCCAAACATGGTGTGGAAAGCAGTGGGATTCCCTAGTGGACCCTTAATCTTCATTTCTAGCATTATGTCGGAGTAGCAGTTTGCTCGTAGGAGCAAGTCGACTGGAGCGGGTCAAGTATAGTTATTGTCGGCTAAATGCAGGCCCAAAAAGTGAGAAAAGTTTTAAGGATTGATCTGACACTTTGCTAAACGACGTGTGATAGTTTTTACAATAACGGCTGCAACTAGGACAATAACTGGGTTCGTTTTACTTGAGGAGAAGACACTGAAATGGGCCACACTAGAGGAAACTTCAGTAGGAGCTGACTAAAGCCTGTATACTTCAGTCCTTACGGACTCCCTAGTGAGTTTAAGTCGTTGGGTGCAGTGCTCTGTTATGCAGCTAATTTGACGCTCGCCGTCTAGTCATGCTCTTACTTGGTGTATTGTGCCATTAAGATCTTAGATCTGTATCATCGTCGTTGCTTAAAGGCTGTTAAATGTGTTAGACGTGGGTGGACCGGGGTTGGAAGCGTAAAAAAGTGCTGCTTCTGTCACAGGAACTGCTGTCGCCGGAACTGGCGAGCATGTCATTTCCTGGCCTTCTTCATTATCTCGATGGAGAAGTGTGTGGTGGCAACTAGAACATTTTTGGCAAGTTTGTTTGGAGTTGCACTCTCTGACGGAGTAGTTTCGTCCCAGGCTGTTGAGGAATAGTCTCTTTTCTTGCAAAAATTGCTTTCTGTCTCCTACTGTCTTGTCAAGCAAGATTTGGCATAGGGTAAGTCCATGAGTATCTTGATACGCTGGGCATTGTGACGCGGAGGAGGAGAAGGCGGAGCTGACACCGTGGTTAGAGTAAGCGTTCTTGTTCCCTGCGTGTTAACTAGACGACGAATTCTTTTGTGAAGTTAGCCGTTCGTCTATGTCAGCGTCTATTCGGTCGTTAAAAAACTTAAACATGTCAGCTATAGCTGGGATAGCAGCGGCTGGCTCTCGTCGTCAATCTTATTTCCAAAAATAGTTGTCGTGACTGCATGCAATTGGTCGACCGGCTGTTGGAGCTCTTTGAGCTGCTGTAGAATTTCTGCTGTAGAGTCCGCCAACTTTTAGAGGTCTCTTGGCTGGCAGAAGAAAGCGCTGGGAAGATGAAAAAGACAATACATTAGTGAGACTACTAACTTACGGCGGTACTGGTACTGATCTTCTAGCAATGTCTAGACTCGGGTATAGTTTCCATCCGTGACAGAAATGGACGAAATTAGCACACAATAATGGGGATGTAATTAAGGGGCTTTGTACTTAGGGGCAAATTAAAAACTAAAAAGAGAACCACTCTAGGTGGTACACCTAGATTTTAAAATCACCTATTTCAAAAATAAGGCTTTTTTTAGATAGTAAAGATAATATTGATAATTGATAAAATGTCGTGATCCTTAAGCTGTTTACTTAAAAGAAATTTCAGGATTTTTAAAAGTTTAAAACTTGTTATATTTTTTTACATAAACGGTGTTAAACTATTAGGCCTTAAATATAAACATTGTTTAGATTTTTTCAAATTAATAACAATTTTTGAATTTTTAAAAGTCCTAAATTTTTTCTAGGAAACAGCTTCATGATCAGAAAAACCAAATTTTATCAAAATCAGACAAGAAATGTAGTATTACTATGGTATGTATGTATCTTTTGGGTTTTATATTGAGCACGCTCACAGTTTTGCACTTGATAATTATTGGACGAGTCCGGTATCGACCCATTTTTATCCCAATTATAATAATTTGCTGTATGTAATTTCACCTAGGACATACCCAATACGTGGATTGTGCAAGCACAGTCACGTGGATAGCCTTCGTAATTTTCTGACCTAACGCTAATCTATCCTAATACTTTGAGTTTAAATAACCAGCTAGTTTGGCCAGGAATTAAGAAAAGCAAAAGAGTCCTGTACCAGGATCCTCTGATGCGCTGAATGTCCCATCTACCACTTTGGGCCGAATTAAGTATGCAACGAATGCTTCTCAGATGCTAAGCTTTAGCTGCATCTAATGAAATGGTCATGTCTGTTTGTCTGTCTGTCCGTCCGTCTGTTGGCCGTAAACTACGGGTCACAGCTTTCAAGCGATCAACTATAAACTTCTTTTAAGGGATCAGAAATGCGCGACGGCAGGTCTGTATTGCTTTTAGATGCTGAGCAAGCATCTATTGGTCTGGTGTTTGCTGTCTGTCTGTCTGTCTGTCTGTCTGTCTGTCTGTCTGTCCCAAGGGTGTTGGTCGCACGCTACAGGTCGCATTTTGTATGCGATTAAATTAAAACCAATTTTAATCGCCCAGAAAAGCAAGCCGCAAGTGCTGTATAGTTTTTAATTATTATTAAAGTTATAGTTTGTTCGCAATTAACAGTTAAACGGACAAAGAATAAAATCCATGTTTCAAAATAAAAAAATCCGGCGCTTCGCGCCGGATTTGTCGACCGGGGGCGGGCCCGAAGTAGATGCTGAGCTTCAACAAAGGCTCAAGATAATTCATGTAGCGCTAAAAGACGATATAAGATTTATGGAAGCTCCCCTAGCATAAATGAGCCACATACAAATGTAAATTGTTGATTAGATTGTGCATAAAGAAGTGACTGATGGTGCTTCAAAAAGGGTTGACATCATTTGCTGGCAAAGCGGAAGAAGTTAATATAGAAAAGCAGGCGCATTATAACCCTTGCATTCCCCAGTCGGCACACAACTTCATAATGAATTCGTAAATTCTTCTGAGAGTTCGCAAAGCCTTCTTGTTCATTCACTGAACATTTTAGCGCTTCATTATGAGCCTGCATTTTAGAGTGCATTATGCGGTTCTTCACACTTGCTTCGGTATAACAACAGTGTGCTGAAGCTTCATTTTTCATCATTAAGAATGAAGTCATTATGAAGATGCAAATATAATGTTCGTAATAAGTTCATTTTGGCTTCATAATCGCGAATGCGTGGCGCATATCTAACACAGATCACTTAAGCGGGACTCAGAAAATTCCAACCGTCGTCACTTGTACTTGAGCTCTGCACAACTGCATTTGGTTTTCTACTTCTCTGATTTATACGTACCTAAGTGGCCACTATATTAACTTCGGCATTCATTTCATCTACATCATTTAATTGCTTTTCATTTCAGTATTAAATGTTATCTAGAATAATATTTACTATTAGTTGAATTAATATCGGTGTTGCGTTTAAAATTGAATTTAAAACACAATTTACAACATTGTTTATTCAACACTTCACACCATCAGCATCAGTTCATCTGAAGAATTTAGCTAGATCCCCTCAAGCTAAGCTCCATTATTTTGTGACTTCTAACTTCTACTCGTCGACCTCAAACAGGTGAGAAATTTTAATTTAAAATTATATAATTGTTAATTTGCAGTACCCTAGTAGATCTAAAGATAAAAGTAATATACGTGGCGTAACTAACTACAGTATGTGGTTAGCCATTAGCTAAATAGTGCAACTGTACTTCTGAGTTTTTCAAAACCATATTACATAGTCCTGTTATGGAGCTGTCAATAGTGTGATATGTTACTACATTGTTTTTCAAATTATTAATTTAGATGAAACTTAATCGCTTGTTTCCGTTGAAATCAAATTCTGACAACTGAATCCTGAAGCTGATTTAAATGCAGACTACTGCATTAACCGTGGATGAATCCACTACATCCACATCTACATCAAAAGGAATCGGTATGGGTACTTGTTGATAGGCTTAAGGTCAAAGGTAGGTGTTGTTTTGTTAATTACTGAATTACTCAATAAGTAGCATTGAGTGCTTTCTAATAATAAATATTTTGATTCTACATATTGACTTTAACTGATTATTGGTTTATTTCCACCTAAATGTATAATTTACATTATTTGAAGGTTCTATTTATCTGTGCAGAATTGAAAGTGAACCCGAAGTTGGCCAGCATTTTGATTGCATAAGGAATTTGCTACTCCAGTTCAAGGCCGTAATAACACTAACGGTTTATTTAATACGTCAACTTTTTACTGCATCTTATTAATTATGATTTAAAGTGTTGAAAGCAATAAACTTATTTTGGGATGAAGTTGAGCAATTAGAATATAGTGATGAATGTAATTTCATAAATTATTTGAGCATTCGAGCCTAAAATTGCAGCAGCCGTAATAATGCATATTGAATTGAGAGGTGGCGGCACTATTCTTATTTGCTTCGTAATCTGTTCGTCGCACTGAGGGAATTCCGATTCCTAATGAATAGTTTCCGACACAAAAAAGCGGACATTTCCTACCTACAGTGAACGCATTATGAGTAATTCTCGATTCATTCGCGTCTTCATAATGAATCCAGGCTTCTGAGCCGCCGAAGCCTTTATGAGGTCATTACGAATAAAAATTGCCGACTGGGTCCTTACGTTTTACCATAAACTGGTACTTTAAACTATAAAATGTGAAAGACGTCATTATGGACGAGCCGTAACTATCTATAGCTCATTTACTAACGCATGTCCATAAAATTTAAATTTGGCATTGGGGGTACCTAAAACTATATTTGTGGGACGTCATTATAGACGATCCTTAATACCTATAAACTATATATATATATATGTATATATATTTGTGACATGTAGTTACAATAGTTTGGAAAAAATGTAAAATTTGGCAAAAAAACTATTATATTTGTAGGACGTCATTATGGGCGATCCCTAAACACCTATAAACCATATTGATATATTTGTGACATGTAGTTACAATAGGCTGGAAAAAATGTAAAAGTTGGCAAATAAGTATGATATTTGTGGGACGTCATTATGGACGATCCCTAAACACCTATAAATCATATTAATATATTTGTGACATGTATTTACTATAGTTTGGAAAAAATGTAAAAGTTGGCAAAAAACTATGATATTTGTGGGACGTCAATATAGACGATCCCTGAACACCTATTAACCATATAAATATATTTGTGACATGTAGTTATAATAGTTTGCAAATAATTTAAAAGTTGGCAAGGGGGTACCTAAAACTATGATGTTTGTGGGACGTCATTACGGACGACCCCTGAATACTATATAGCTATACTATATAACTATATAGATATAATGGCGACATGCAGTTAAAATTAGTGTAAAATAATTTTAAAGTTGGTGATGGGAGTACCTAAAACTGTAAACTGTGAAGGACGTCATTTATGGACAATCTCTCACCATCTTTAGCCCATTTACTTAAGCATATCCTTGATCTGTAGTAATGAATAGGAATCCGTAAAATGGTGAGGAAGGAGAATTCCAAGTGCCTGAGCTAGTATTCGAAGAGTGGACCCCCGTCATGAGAACGCATATTTTCCAATTTTACATTGCAGTGTCAAACCAACGACCACTATACCAGTCTGCCCTGGGAACGTACATATGTCAGCAGTACATTTACTTGTAATGGATATTGGTAAAAATTTTCCATGTGTATTTCTAACGGCAAAACTTGACAAGCTCTCAGCTCCAGATGTACCTTCCATGTATTATCAGCCCTTTTTTTATCTTGAAACATGGATTTTATTCTTTGTCCGTTTAACTGTTAATTGCGAACAAACTATAACTTCAATAATAACCAAAAACTATACAGCACTTGTGGCTCGCTTTTCTGGGCGATTAAAATTGGTTTCATTTTAATCGCTTAAAAAATGCGACCTGTAGCGTGCGACCAACACCCTTGGGACAGACAGACAGACAGACAGACAGACAGCAAACACCAGACCAATAGATGCTTGCTCAGGATCTAACAAACACCAGACCAATAGATGCTTGCTCAGCATCTAAAAATGGCTAAAAATACATTGAAGGTACATACGGAGCTAAGAGCTTCTCAAGTTTCGCCATTGAAAATACACATGGAAAATTTAAACCAATATCCATGACAAGTGAATGCACTGCTGACATATGTACGTTCACATTTGTCCGGTTTTTAAAATCATCGGTTAAATTCGATGTAAACTTTGACGATTGAATAAAGACAATACAAAACAAATACAGGGCAGACTGGTATAGTGGTCGTTGGTTTGACACCGCAATGTAAAACTGGAAAATATTCGTTCTCATGACGGGGGTCCACTCTTTGAATACTAGCTCAGGCATTCGACATTCTCCTTCCTTACCATTTTACGGATTCCTATTCATTACTACGGATAAAAGATATGCTTAAGTAAATGGGCTATAGATTGTGACGGATCGTCTATAAATGACGTCCTTCACAGTTTACAGTTTTAGTTACTCCCATTGCCAACTTTAAAATTATTTCACACCAATTTTAACTGCATGTCGCAATTATATCTATATAGTTATTAGGTATTCAGGGGTCGTCCGTAATGACGTCCCACAAACATCATAGTTTTAGGTACCCCCTTGCCAACTTTTAAATTATTTGCAAACTATTATAACTACATTTTACAAATATATCTATAATATGGCTTATAGGTGTTCAGAGATCGTCCATAATACTACTTGTTTATAGCGGGTTATGGTTTTTATTTAGTTTAGTAATGTGTTTAAACGGGAGAAAGTAAAGAAGGAAGAGGGGAGTACGTCTTCAGATTAAGAGTACTGGGAATCTGTAGGGTGGAGATGGGAGGCTGGTGAGGCTGAACCCGGGCAATGGAGAGAGGAAGGTAGGTATGGTAGGTGCGTAATAAATAAATCCGTAATGTATAATGGGTTTTTAAGTAATAAGATGCAATTCAATGGGACCGAGAAGAAGAAGGAGAGTTAATGCATAGTAAGTGTTGCGAATTATTTGTGTCTTTGCCAAGGTGTGCCAAATATAATGCAAATTGAGACAGCGATGCAAGCATGCGTGCTGCGCCATATAATAAGATGCATCATCCAGGCCAATCAAATTATGTATGAGCTGTATCAGTACACAGGCAGGTTTATATACAAAATTACAATGTTTTTGAATTTATTACAATTTATACAACATTTATATACATGAAATACAGGACATTTAATTATTCAACGGTATACTTAACAGTATATACATTATATATCTAGGTTACATCTACACTATACTAAATATATATACACTTCTTACAAGCTAGAGCTTAGTATTTAATAAATAAATGTAGTTTACAAATAACATTGACATTAAACAGCTAAGTTGCTTATATACTAAACAATTGAAATACACAAGTCTTACAAATACAGGACATTTAATTATTGAACGGTATACTTAACAGTATATACATTATATATCTAGGTTACATCTACACTATACTAAATATATATACACTTCTTACAAGCTAGAGCTTAGTATTTAATAAATTTATGTAGTTCACAAATAAAATTGACATTAAACAGCTAGGTTGCTTATATACTAAACAATTCAAATACACGAGTCTTACAAATACAGAACATTTAATAATTCAAAGGTATACTTAACAGTATATACATTATATATCTAGGTTACATTATTATAATACTATAAATATACAACTATTACAGAATAATATATTTACTTATTTAACAAATCTTTATGGCCAAAGGGCAAACTAAAATTACAATCATTGGGGTCTGAAAATACCCGTGATATATCTAATGTGTTGAATGCTAATCTATTAACACTCACTACGTACATGTTATGATCTACAGATCGTATAGAATTTACAATAATATTACACGGCTTGTCTGTTTCAAGCATTTGTTTATACTTCTCGTGCCTGCATTGGCGTAACGCAATAGCCGGAACACCTCTGCACTTTTGTTGTTCGCTACTATTTAAATATAACATGCTATACATTTTTGGCTTAAGTGTAATTAATTCTGATACATCTAAGCTCTGTATTCTTATTTTGCCACTCTCGTCTTTATTTAGAAGATACAACTCTGGATACTTATTGTCGTACCGCTTAAAAAAGTCGTGATTTCGTGGGATTTTGCTGAAATCAAATTCTGCACGTGCACTAACTATATCATCCCACAAAGTATTTGAGGGATCTAATATATCTAGCTCATATCCGTCGGTATCTGAATAATCCAAGTAAGCTCTATTCTGGAATATTCGACACAGCATATCAAACTTTTCATAGAAGTTAACTTTTGCATTGGCTAAAATTGCCAGTCCTGTGAGTGACAAGTCATCTGCACGATACCTCTTAAGATATTGCGTAATAATACTTAAACAATCAGACAGACCATCAAAATCTTTACATCGTGGTGATGCAAGTAGTTTTTCGGCATGGGCGGTACTGGTGCAAATACTGGTTTCAACATAATCTTTAACTTTTTTTAAAGTCTTGCCATAAAGAACATTGGATTGGAATTTAAGTAATTTATTTTCAAAAGGGGTTTTTGCTTGCTTGCGTTTTTCTAAATTGGCATCTATATATGATTTGAAGTAACGTTGCTGTTTGAATCTAACACCACAGTGTATTTTTAAGAGTACCATTCCCTTTGAAAGATAGTAGCGCAATTCCTTGAAATGAACTGTGTAATTGAATTTGTCATAAAGAGTTAACATAAGTCTTGGTCGGGATATAAAATGTTTAATTGAAGCGTTTTTGCGATATTTTAAATTTAACTGGCTCGGCATTTCTTCAAGCTTTATTACTCTCTGTTCCATGGCAAGAGGCAAATTTGCGTCGCGATCATGCAAATGCTCTGGGTATTGCAAGTCACAAACCAGTACGTACCCATAGCTTCCTTCCGTACTACCCAATTCTGGGTCTGTCCAGTCTATGTTTATAAGATCTTTTGTTTCCATGTACTCGTAATCAGACACTGGCATCAGTGACTTCATACTATGTGGATATAAACTATTGATATCTAGTGAAAGTAAGTGTCTACGTGGCTGTGATGTATCTAACCCACCCGGACAACGTTCGTGATTAGCAGTCACATGTTTCTTTGCAAATATACATTGACCTCCCCTTATTCCATTTTTTGCAATTTCATATACCCTGTAATCTCTTATGTAATCTATTTCAGCTTTTAAATGTTTTAAAAAGCATTGCCATGAGAAGCTTGGCAAAGTTAAAGAATAGGTAGGATCCATTTCGTATGTTTCCATTCCAAATTTTCGAAAATTTTGCCAAACTTCTGCAAGTAATACTGTATCTAACAAACAAGTAAAACGCATGTAATCAGCTAATGTAAATAGGTTGAATTTTGCACAGATGTTTTGAACAAGCTCCCATTCACTGTCTGGTATTGGCATATCATCAAGTAAAGATTTTCGGAAACACGATTTTGTAGGAATAGGAATATCAAGACTTGTATTTTTAGTAAGAGACAAGAAAGGAAAATAAACAGGTTTTTGTAATAACACAAGATCGTCATGGCATGGTCATGATACTTTAAGTTTCTTTGCAAAAGAACCATGGCTTTGTGTAGGTAAAAATTTATATAAACACTGCTGTACTATTTTAAGTGACTGAGAGGTTTTTGCGTTAAGTGATTCTACAAGTTCAAATAAATCAGAGTCGAAAAATAAATTGGCATCCATAAAACGTATTTTAACTTTTGAAGCAAAAGATTTGCCAGTATAGTTGGGTTGTTTTGAATTTTCAGAGGGATATTCTAAATTTAATTTAGGAAGCCACGTATCTTTAGCAGTTATTGTTATTGAAATAAATTCTTTCGGGGCTTTTGCAAGCGCTTTTACGTTTTTGGACGAAAAAATATTAATTTGAATTGCATTAATTAAAAGGTGATAATCAAAAGAACCTCCGTAGTGCGAAATAAGTGGGATCTCGTGCTTGTATTTAATACTAAGGTTACAACGACTACATGCAGCAAACTCAAAATTACCATGGTCGTGGTTATGGTGGAAGGTCCTGATCGTCTTGGTTTCTTTACTAAATTCGCGCTCACACAGATGGCAGTGCGTAGCTTGTTCAAACTGTGCTCTTACACTTTCTGTTGGTTTGACTTTGTTATTTGTTTCTCTAATATGTGTAAGTAACCTGTTTGCCCAGTAAAATATACGCGTAAAAAAATGTTGTACAACATCTTTCCCATCAAAATACTCTATAGAAACAACATTGTCTTTATCTTGCATTCGCCTGATAATAATAAAAGGATAAGCTGCAGGTGTAATTTGTGTTGTATACTTTGTGTTATTTTTTGCAAGTTTTAAATCTTGAATAGGATTTGCAAACGTAAAGAACTTATAAACAATGACAAAGGGGTACGGAAGTGTTTGCCATGGTTTTGCAAACTTGACTCTTTCCCACGGTTTAGGAAAAATGATTTTTCTTTCTTCACGAACTTGACAGTTTTCACTGTGCTGTTGTAAATTCTTTTCAGAGTTAAAGCTTCCTAAACACAATTCGCAATAAAAAGCTTTTTTTTGACGTCCATTACACATAAATTTATCAAGATCAGTAATAAGAACTAAATGTTAAGAGTTAGTTTTGTCGTCCTTTTCTTGGTTATAAATTAAAAACAAATTACACAGTTCAGTTAACTCAGAATTACGCGACCGTCTTATAGGAACAATGTCGTCATCGCGGTGACTCCAAATATTAATACTGAGATTATTTTTAATTTCAAAATTATTTAAATCTTCGCCAATACGCAAAGGACAATTAATATCAGTAAAATCAAATTGCGAAAAATAGGGAATATACTGTTTGGGACTCTCTAGTTTTTGTTTGGCCCAGCGAGTAGTGTACGGTTTGTTTGTCTTCTTATTTACTTTATACCCAGCTAAGATTTCATTGCGGTATGTGTGAGCAGCAACACAGAATTTAAAGCAGTCGTTGCATTTGTTTTTAATATTTAAGTATCCGTTCCTTCTATAATTTAACTTTGGAAATTTAATATATCCTTTTGCTTCAGCATTTGAAAATAAATTTAAAACTCCTACTTTAAATTGAATAGAATTTACTTGCTGAACTGTCCAACCAGTACCGTACTTATTAAAATCATTTAAGTGTTGTATAACTTCACTTGCACTATTAAATATAAAGTTTTCAATTTCGTCTTCATTTATTATATCGTAATTCTTAGACACAAACTCAATGCTACGTTTTTCTGTTTTTGGTTCGTTTTCTACTATAGTTTCTAATTCTAATGCTACATCTAATATAAGTTGAGCCTTAATACTAATATGTACAGCTAAGTTTTGAGTTAACAATTTCACAATTGACTCGTATAGTTCAGTCAAAATGTATGTAATGTCTTGAAACTCTTCAGTTGGTTGATGCTTGTAGGTCACCATTAGTCCCTTATGAGCTCTTGAGGATTCTTGAAATACATCTTGATCTATCAACGACGAACGACGAGGGCGACGAGAAGGCCCAGCGGGACTATCTTCACTGCTGGTAGTAGTATTAAGTCCGTAGGTTGCTCCTGAACGACTAATTCCACCGCCAGTTTGATATTGATTTCTGTTGTCATAGTGTGCACGACGCTCGCCGGGGTGCAGACATGAGTGATGAGTTTTGTCAGAACAGAATCGGTTGCAATCTCCACAGTGATGAATATCCTCAACGTGAGCTTGATACGCCACATATCTTCTGCATTCGAACAGGCATCTAGGCATGGAACACTCAAAGCGCTGAAAACCAACAAACACAATATGATTAGAATCAAACTTATATTATACAATAAAATAACTACGGAATATAATAAACAATGTAATATCACATTTACTTGACACCAAAATATACGTACATAGTCAGTAGTTTCAGTTTTGCGAACAGTTGGGAAGTTTTGTTGTTCGTGGTACTGAACTGCCGTGTTTGGTACAAGGGCTGGTTGATCCATGTTGAACAAGTAATGTTGTAGAGTCGATGCTTTTCGTATGTTCTAATGCTGTTCTTTGAGGCGAGCGGAGTGGGATGGAAACGTTGATGTTCGGAGGAGTGCTTGAGATGGTGTGAGGGTCCCTATGAGTCTGCCGCGGTACTTATAGTTGATCCGTGGTGGGTGGTGGCCACCTGTTCCTGGTAAACCCCTTCTGATTTAACTAGGGACCATAGTTTTCCATTGCGATAAATCTTGATCATTTTGAATACAAAGAGAAGTAGTACCAGGATAAACGACACGTAGATGGCTGCACATGCGCAGAACAAGAAACAATAACAAATGCACATTTAGCAATGGTTTACAAATGGACACGTGGTATATGCGCATCAAATGTTTTATTTAATATACATGTATATATTTGTATTAAACGTAATGGTGAATTTTGCACTCACTAATCAAGTCAAACGTTGTATTTACCACCGGTTTTGCTTCATGTTGGTTGTACTTGTCCACTACATCAAGTATAATTCCGTTTTGCGTATTCAAATTTTCAAGCATATATTTTAAGGCTTGAAGAATCAACTTGTTGAATGAACTGGGCTTGGTCACGGCAGATGGCGTAATATCAGGGCTAGAAAATGACGGTTTGTCTTGCTGTAGGGTGTTTTGTATTGCTTCTAGGGCTATCTTCTCCTTTGTAAATAAACCATTAATGTTTTGTGTACTTTCAAAGCTTGGAACGGTGCTTTTAGTGTCAACGATTGGATTATTTATTTCATGTTGGGCATGCACTACAGTGTTGCAACATGTTGCAAGTAGGAGAAGCGCAAGTGCGCAAAAACGGAATACTACACGTTGCAGAAACATTGTATAGCTTTGTATTGAACACTTTGGCATTACAAGGTAGACTGACACTGTCTAATTGATGGCAGCTCTTTTTATATGTATCGAGATTCAACTTTCTTTGATGCACTTGTATTGCTGCGATTTCTCACGTTTGCATATCCACAGTTGCGAACTGATTTTAGCTGTGGTTTCTTTATATTAGCTTGAGACATTACTTGCTCGTAGCTGAGCCACTCTTGAACTGGTAGTTGTTTTAACCTATCGACGCCAGATGGAGCACTGATGGAGGAACTTTTACTTGGTTCTTTGTAATTTCCGCCAACGTGCATTGAAACTTCTTTGTAACAATCGAGTTTATTCTCTGGCAAACAGCGGTGTTGCTTGGCAACGTTCAAAGCCTTTTGCTCTTTTCGAATTTTCATAAGCTCAGCATAGAGCTTGGGTTCAATTGCTTTCATAACAGTAGCCATAGCTATTCTAATTGTTTGAATTGTATATTTTATCAGCACAAATTATATCTGACAGTAGTGTGACACGGCAGATTTCACTGTTGTAAACTTTATGGAATATCGTTGCTAAGATTCGACGCACAAGGTTCTTGTTTCTTATATATAGTTTTTCCATGTTATCCAGACCCGTTTTTTTCAAAGTTTTTACAAGTCTATTTATTTGATTTGAATATCGCGGGTCTATATGTTTGCAAAACTTATCTACGTTGAATATACACTCTGCTATAACATAAAGCAAATCAACAGTTGCACACTTAATGTAAGTTGAATATTCTCTCGGTTTTGAGTTTGCTAATAGTGATAGATATTCAAAGTTTTCTTCAAACAGACTTTTTCTCTTTCGTTCCACCGGCATGATGAGTATTATTTGTAAACATATATGCCAGTACCATTTACAGGGAAAATGTTATTACGTACAAACATGTGTGGGTTCGGGCACTGTGGATGCAAGTCCAAGAACAAGTAACTATGTTGGCGTAGACTGCATGCTTTTTCGTATGCTTCTTGCAAAAACTTCTTACGACTAGGTGCAATTTGTCTTGCAATTTGGTTAATTATGCTACGGTCTCTAGGCACGTCAAAGAGAACTAGATATTTCGTACTTAAACTAGTGGTTCTCAGTTCTTTAGAAAAGGCGTTTTGCAGAATAAGTATTACACTGAAATTCATATGATGAGACAATTCTGTGAAAATTTTCTGAACTAATTGTCTAGCCTTATGATTTGCTTCCATAAAGTTTAAATGATCGTCTAAAACAACAAGACATGGGCTGCCTATTTCTTGAATCAGTGACTCAATATTATCTATATCAGATGTTAAAGTTATGTCTTTATCTTCTATGAAATCAGTGCTTGAAAATTCTGGTTGGTCAGTATGTACACTTATATACAACACTTTATTAATATTATTTCCAATTATTTGCCTACGGCGCTTAACAATTTCTAAACACAAAGTACTTTTACCAGAAAAACTAGGGCCACATAGCATAGCCGTGAAAGGGTGTATTAATTTAAAGTCAACAGTATCTGATGTTGCCATCGTCAAGTGCAAACAACAACTGATAAGAACTCACAAAGAACAAGTATATTTAAGGAATATTTACAATATATTATAATAGCTAATTATTTATACAACTATTTCTTATACAATTTGCTACTAATTCTTAAACTATTTACATTTTATACATTTTTATTATTATTTATACAATTAACATACGTTTATTCAGACATTTTACAAATATATATATAGTACTCTGTGTATTTATTTACAATTTTACTTAAACATTAACTTATGACTTATATTATATACAAAAACATATAAATATATATATAGTTTATACAATGAAATTTCTATACTAATACTATTACTATAGTTTTACAATAAACTGTGGTTTTTACATTAAATAGACAATGTTTTATTCTTAAATGTATTACAATACACAATAGGTTTACAAAAACGGGTGCTTAATTGCTATATATTTACAATATACACTTCTTAATGTTATCTTAAGCCTAGGAATACCATAACATATTTTTACAAAACTCGGGACAAAATACTTTACAGGTATTAGACTGTAACTTATATCTATGTGTAGAACACTTGCTTAACATAGGGATCATATTTACAAACTTTTTAACTTTTCTATCATTAACTAGTACAGAACATGTAAATACATTTATAAAATCTTGGTATGAAATACCAATTGCACGCGAATATAAGAAATATAAACAATACATTCCGCAAACAGTAGATCGTCCACTCTGCAGTGCTGTACAATTTTCTGCAATAACGTATCTGCCTGGCACCTGGAGGTTTTTGTATTGCTGAATTGGGAAACCATAGGAGTCGAAATATTCATAGGATTCTCTCGAAACGATCCAGTAACAAATCCAGTGACGCCCAGTGCCCTCTAGCTTGTCTGTATTTTGTATTATTGCAATTGGATACGATAGTTCCCCGTTGCTGGTTTCTTTTCTTGCGTTTTCTAATGTAATCTTCATTTCGTCTGCAGCTATTACGTAGTATTTGATGCTTGTTCCGCCAAGTAAGATTCCGAGACATTGCTCCAACTTTGCTGTATTCATTCTGCACGCGCGTGTTGTTGTTGGTCAGTCAGCTTCTATTTAGCAACAGACATGTCTTGAATTCGCACACTTGATTTTATGCACAATTGTCTAAGGTGTTTGGGCAGGAAGCTTGATGGTTTGCTACATACATCTTAACGGTTGATGATGACTTGTTTATTTCGGTCAATCTCAACTACGGTTTGGTACTGGCTAAACAGTATAGCCGTAACAGACGTGGTCAATGCGGTTCTGAATTTCAACTGGATTTGAACTTGACCAGATTTATTCACACTCAGTGCATTAGCTTGTGTTGGTACCAGCTCAAATGCAAACAGGACTCTTCCTTTGGTGTAGTTCTGCTGAGATATGCCATTCCCTAGGGTTGGGTTGGCTGCGGTCTTCTTCAAGGTGTTCAAAGCAAGTAGGTAATTATCTTGACCATTACCAGAGGCATCTTTAAAACTCATAGGCAATGTCTTGTACTCTATTGCTTCTTGGTTCATTGAAACTGTGATTTCGCTGAGATTAAAGTGTTGAAAGTTGCAAAATGATTTGGTCAGCTCCCCCAAGTACGCTGCAGAATCAACAAGTCCAAAAACTATATACTGCGGCAACCTGCCGTTAATACAGTTATCCAATGAGTGCGAGCTGACTCCAGATGGAATGACAAAGTTCTTGATCTCAGGTTCAAGGCAAGGATACTTCAAAGTCCCATTGTTGAGATTTAGTCGATGCTTCTCAATTGCCATTGGAGATACTGTCTGCCGCTTCAAGTACAGTACAGCATTTACAATGTCTACACGGAATGGACAGCCAGAATACCCAGACCTTGTTTCAGTTTCAGCGTCAATGCAGAAGGCAGGATGAGATCTGCGCATGATAATTCGGATATCAGTTTCTCCAGGCAGCATTCGCGTTTGTTCAAAGAATGGTGACTCGGGTCTTCCTACCATAGTAAACGGTTTTGACTGTGTTGCAATATTGTATCTAGCCAAAAATCCGGTGTCTGTCTTCTTAAATTCATCGGGAGTAATGTTTGGGTAGTACAGCTGATCCAACATTCCATTGTTCTTTTCGATTGGGTTTGATGAAAGTTCCCTTTTTAAATAGGAACTAATGACATAGTGATTTGAGTTGTCACTCACGAGTTGGCCATTAAGAAAGAATTCCATGTTACTGAATAGGCCATAGAACAGCATGGAACACGGGGCGACCACGTCGGTAGCTGCGATCTCCTTCCCATCTGCTAGCATTACACGGCAAGCTAGTTCCAAGTGGGATTCGTTCAAGTTGTAGTATTTTCCAGGGGATTTTAGTATGTCGAATATAAGGGGATTTTCATTATCCCTTGGACTGAGTACTGGATAATATGGGTAATATTCGGGTGCATCTTCAAGACTTATATTGGTTGGGGGAAGTTTATCAAGCACTAGGTTGCTTTGAATAGACTTCTGGGACCCCTCGTACACTGTCGGTTCGTCGTAAAAGCCTTGTGTTTCCATGATTTGCGGAGCTGCTAATAGACTTTTGATACTGCTTCGTGGTAGTCAGGATGTTGAATGACACGAATTTCAGCAAACAGTGGTTTATAACTTATCGTCGTCGGCTTATATTGCGCCTACGTCCTGCCCCAGTCTGGGTAGAACTCCTGCTTGATACAGTTCGTCTTACACGAGAGACTGGGGTTTTTCGCAGCCGACCCCCAATTTGCGTTCTCTTCTTAACACGCCTGCCCCGTGATCCTCCAGCTTGAGTGCGCCTGTACACCATCCTTCCTCCTCCACTCTGACTGGCTCGAGCTGGTGGTTTACGTGATGTACTTTTGTGTTTATTGCACGAAGTGCGACAATGAGATACTCTGCATTTACGGCCTGTGGCAGTTGGTTTAGTGATTCTACGTTGTTTCAATGGCACAAGATATTGATTTTCTTCGACACTTGAATCGCCTAATGAATTTCCGATAGGTTCTGCAGTTTCAATTGCTACACTATTATCGCCTGCCCCCATTTGGCTCTTGTTGCTGTCTTTATTCTGATTTGCAGAAATAGGTTCAAGGACACAGTATTCACCAAGCAAGCTATCTTTTACAATGTCTTCGTCCACTACACTTAAATTTGTGTCGTAAATGTTTTTGCACAGTATCTTACGCATTATTGATAAACAACAATGTTTATTTAAGCACTAGTTTGAATGCATTTAGACTAGTTTGCAATAATAGGATTTTAGAACTTGCTCTTTAAAAGATTTGATGTTGTCACTTCAAAGGTTAAATAAGAATAACTGCTAAATTCGCACGTCTTCGCCTTTTATACTTGACGGCATGTTGTTTGCTTAGAAATTGCGAGGTCGAAACTGCAATTCAATTATAGTCTGAGTATTGGCATCAAGTTGCACAAGAGAGCGGTACTCATTGACCAAACTGAATCTCATTACTTGATGTTGTTGTCTGTGTAATGGCACAAACAGTATAGGGACAAAGCTGTGGACAGTCTCATTAGTGTAGTCATTAGATATATCAACTGCTCGCAGTAACGGCAGTGAATGAGAGGCGTATAACTGGTTTTCAACTAGGCTGCATAATACAAGAAGCCTCTTTGCTGGTACAGTGTGTTCAGGCTCAACGTCCTCTTCAAATTGTTCTTTTTCTTCTTCTCGTTCTTCTTCTTTTGCTAATTCCTGTCTCAGTTGCGCAGACTCGCCAGCTTTGAATATAAAACTGTCATCAAAGCCGAAAAATCGATTCACAAGTAGTGGCAGCTGTACTGTGATATCTTCGCGCATGCCTGGTATACTCAGGTGTCCATCCGCATGTTCAAACTGTACTTGCGTATCAGCCCACAAATTTTCCATTAGAGTACGATTAATTTCATGCACCACGTGATCCAAATCGAGTTCTTCTGGTTCGTTCATTGGAATAAAGTTTGCATATTTTTTGAATAATCGCAAGTCCATATATTCATAGTCCACAATGTTATTGTATAACTCTTCGTCTAAATCAAATTCAGATTCGTAGACGCCATTATAAAACTTGTCGTGCTGTTGCAATCCTAAGCACAATGCGATGGGTTCAGGCAAAACCACATACTCGTTCTCACTGCCTTCAAATGTAAGCTTGCACTTTGTATTACTTTCATCTAACGGAAATTCAATCTTTAGATTTATATTATAAAACTCTGGGTCATTCATTTCATCGTTGAATCGTTCAAAGAATTTGCGAAAATCAGAGTCTCCATGGTTATTCTCTCTTCTAAACATTAAAAAGTTCTCAAAGCCTTGGTATAGCTGTATAATGTTTTCCATATTTTGAATTTTCTCAGCTCCAAAATTAAAGTTTGCACCAATAGGAATACTTTCCATGTCAGTCTCAAGTACATTGGCATACGGATAGTGGTTTCCTGACATAAATCTGGATCTATTTTGCTTGAAAAATGATGAAAGTGATTTGGGAATTTCAATAATGACACTATTCGATGAGGACAGGTTCTGGAGTAGCATATGTATATTGCCAGGGTCCAAGCTCAATGCTTTTTGTGCAACGTCAAATGGCACAGTGTCTTTATTGAGCCTTAGCTTGGTAGTGAGTCCACTCATAAATTCTTTTAAGGTCGTTTCTTGGTTTTGAAAGTTGACAAATGTCTTGATAGTTGGCTTGTAGTTTGGAAATAATTTGCCAATTGCATCTTCTTCAACGGCAGTTGTGTTTCGCACTTTACGTGCTCGTGGTCTCTGAACAGGTTGTATCATCGCAGGTTGTGGGCTCGAAGTATACCTCAGGCTCACGAGTCCAACGTCATAGTTTTGCAGATCCAACGGGTATGGCAACACAACTACAAAGCTTGCTGGTGTGTTATCTGTATATACACTATTTTGCTGGTCACTTGTAACTGTCACGTATATATTCTCGGAACCAATAGGATCTCGGTCCAACGGCGAACAGTAATGGCCGTCCAATCTTCTTCTTTTTTGCGAAAATTGCTGTTGTATAGCATTTGAAAACAAGGGCAAGAATCCAGAAGGCTCCATTGTAGCAGATATTAGGCTAGGCTCAGCTCTTCACTATAGAATGCTCCTGTTATAGGCGTGTTATTCAGATCTTCAAGGTAGTAGGTTATAGGTATAGTCTCAAAGTTTACTGACTTTACAAGGAACAATTCCTCCGAGTACGATTGGCTATATCCTGTTTGAAATACAAACGACAAATGCATGTAAAATCTAAAGTGCATCTCCTTATATATACTGTGTTTGATTACCTACGTGTATTTATTACATGTACCTTTATCAAATAAGAGTTTTGTTCGGCTAATTCTAACACGGTCGCCGGGGGAATACTTTGCCTTTCTTTTGTCAGTGTTGTTAATTATATCTGAAAACATTGTTCTCCAGACTTGGTTCTCGTTTAATCGATTAACTTGAGAGGGCGCCATCTGTATTGTTGAGTGGAATGTGTTGTTGTATACCTTTACAAAGGCAGGAAATATATCTATAATCCTAGTTGTATTTCTCTCAGTCATGTACCTAGCAATCCGCTGAAAGATGGTCCTATACCAAACAAAGCATGTAATCTTTAGTATACGTGACTATATAATATTGTATCTAGATATATACAAGCTTACAATCTGGACAGACTAACCTTATTACACGCTCTACTATACTAGACTTTGTCTCGCTATATGTGTTATAGTACTTGATTCCATGAGTTTTTAAAAACTGTTTAAACGACTCGGCGCGAAATTCTGTGCCTGTATACAAATTTATATAATAGGGTTAAGCTACAATTTATAATAATTTAAATTAAATAGATTTATATAACTCTAATACTAGTTTATATTATTATTATAATATACGTAAGACATTGAAGGCTGACACACCTTGGTCTGTAAATAGGTATATTGGAGTCTTCTTTGATTCTTTAAAAATATCTTTAAAAGCTTTGATGACTGACTCGGGTTTCTTGTTTTTAATAAAACAGCAGTACAATTTCTTTGAAAATGCATCAATAACGAATAGAATATTAGCATAGCCGGAATTATCTTTAGCGAATTCCTTTCCCAAGATTTTCAGATCCGCACAATAGATTTCTCCTTCCATATTAACTAAAGTTCTTCGTCGTTTAAAGTTTTTGCGTACAGGCCGGTGCATTGAAAATAAACGCAGCTGACTTAGCTCCTTATTTACTACTGCTTTATCATGAAAGTTTTTGTTATTCTTGAGAAAACCACTGAGGGCCGAATACGAACCCTTGAATCTAGAGTTTAAATATGATTTACGAATTTCTGCCATATTTAGAGCTGTAATAATTACTGACCTACGTTGAACAACTGTCGATGGTAAATGCATACGGAGTCTTAAAATCAATGCTATTTATACAATCCCAGCCACATTTACATTTATACACTATTTATTATTAGACAATATATTATTGACAAGGTGTACATAGTATTTTTTGGGCTTTTAATTTTAAAATTCAAACTACTACAGACTTGGATCATATTTTATATAGAACTGTACAGTATTTTGGCAGGTGAGACTCAGTCAGTTACATTATTTACAATACGCATGTGAAATTAAGTTGAAACAATGTCTAATAATAAAACCATGACGTTTTGAAAAGCTAGTCTATCTACGTGTGATTTTTCATTGCCTACTTAGTCTAACAAATTTCCGCTTGTACGCAGTCGAATTTCAAATAATAGGTAAATGTAGTTTCTCTAACACTTGAAGCACAGATCCCGATAAATCAAACAGTTCCAAATGAAAACTTGCGATCGTGACTTTGTTTTTGTGACAGTATATGGTTTATTGTTTTTGGAGCCTGATACTTTCCAGCTCCTGGAGTACCTGTGACAATCATTCTCAACGGGTTTTGGTAAAACTGTTTTTCAGGCAACTTAATTTGATTTCTCACAAGATCAATAATTCGTTTCTGAGCGGGTGACATGAAAGTATACGACACCTCTGGAGGTTGAGACATTTGTAATATTGCAGCTAGTGTCAAATCGTCAAACTGAGTTCGATCAAATGAGTACAATGGTTCCCACTTTAATGTTTTATCAGAAATAGAACTAGCCAAATCACACTCACACTTACAAGCTTCTTTGTCTCTGGCACTGAGTCGATGCTTGTAAAAACAACTTGGACAAAGTGAGTGATAGAAACGCGACTGTGGCATCAGTGGTTTGTGTGGCAATAGTTCTAAAATTAGTCTAGGTAAGCCCCGACGAATTGCCTCCCTATATTCTTTCAACGTTTTTTCGGCAACCTCTGCAAACTCAAAAGAAGTTCGTTTACATGAGCAGCATTTTATGTGTCTACAACAAACTCTTCCCGCTGGCTCATGCGATTCTCGTTCTGAGGATGGCAAGCTTTGTAATACTACTGGTGGTGGCTCTAGCCAAAGTTGACTGTCGCGAGTGTTTGCACAAAGAAGTCTCTGAAGTTGTAAAGAAAAATATATTATACTTCCGTGGCACTGTCCACAAGTGAATCGATGTTGAACTGAACTAAAATTGTTAGTATGAAACCTGGCATTCAAGTCTCTATTGAAGTATTTGGGTTCTGTTGGTCGAGCCCATAAACTTCTCTTAGCAAAAACCGAAGCGCCACAAAACTGGCAGCTTATAAAAGTCAGCATGCTACAGTACAAATTGCTCGGATCCACAACATTCATACAATAGCAGCTCTCCTGGAGATGGACTTCTCAATTGGATTTTGCTGGACAACTGAATTTAAAATATACAAGTATTGGAACTTTGTTATTGTAGTTTCTTGTTCTTGGACTCGTAAAAGGGGGTGGTAGGTAGGACTATGGTTCACCTTAGCCAATCACACGACGCGATGATGACCCCCGCCTTGATCACCGGTCTCATTAAATTAGCATAACTGCAAACTCTGAGGGACCAAACTAAAACGTCGCTACATTAATAACATATGGCCACTACAATCAATGATATTAATAGGCAAAGCTTGCCATTTTTAGAATCATTCTGTGTTCAACTTTCAAAGTCAACTTGTCTCCTTATTTTTTGGTCTCTTTCAATACTACAGTCAACTATACCCAACCATGCAACCAGAAAAAGAAATAAAGCAATCGCAACAACATCAAGAACACTCTTACAATTTCAAAATAACCCAAGGAAGAAACAGACTTTTAATGTTGCCAAAGCAAACAATTAAAAACAGTCCTCGTGTGGCACCAAATGGACATGGCAAGTGGAACTCTGACTGCAAATCAGTCGATGCATTGTCAACTGAACACAACAACTACAGCAGCAGAGACTTGACCGGCTTGAATGCGAGGAGGAATACTGCTCAGGACTGGAAGTTTTTCGAGACGTCTGACACTACCATAATTTACGAGACTCTTAAAGTTGAAGACCAAATTCGAGCACGGCTTGTCTACGACCAGTATCTGCAGGCCCATGTCTACTACTTTGGGCGCAAGAACTATGGCAAATCTAGCCATTCCAAAGTTTCGTTCACTGTGTTTGAAAGCAAACATATTCTCGACTGGGCAATTGAAATGCTAAAGCGAAATCTGCCGTATTTTGAAAAAAAGAGTAATACCAACCTAGCAGAGATATCGCGAAATCCAGCCAAGAAGTTTACTTACTGGCAAAGCCCGCATTACACTTTGTGGTCTGTGATAGTCCGCTTTTCATTTAACACCAAGACTGGAGCAATCAAAATGTTTATCAAATCCAACCTTCGTGACAACTACGCTCAGAAATACCCTGTGTATGGTGGCAGCACTGTTTCATTCAGTCTAATGGAAATCAACGCTTTTGTTGACTTTCTGACTACACAAAACGCAAAGCTTGCTGCATCTGAACCCCACGATTTTACACCTCGGTCTCGTCAATTGAATGCCCAAGAAGTCACACAGGAAGAACATAACCCAGAACCAGCCGTCAAAGTCCAGCCGGCACCACAACGTGTGGAAGTCGATTGGGATGGAGTTATTTCTACTGCAGTGTCAGAATTTCACCCGTCACCGGAACAACCAATTGACTATTCTGATGTTGCCGCCGTCACTAATTCAAACATTGACGAATCTGACAATTCTGATGAAGACTGCGATGCAGAAGACGAAAACAGCAATGAAGAATGTAATTTGTAGACTTCAACTTGCAAGTTTATAAAAATAATAATATAAAACGTTTGTAGTAATGTGAATTTTGTAGTGTGTCCAACGGCAATATTAATTTGTGTGTGTACTAGTCATGTCTCTTGAAAATGTTGCCAAGTTCTTGTTATAAATTTAAAGTGTAGTTCTGTGTTCAATTTTAAAAAGCAGTAGCAAGTCGTGTGTGTAAAATATAATAATACTTTATCAATAGCTTATTACCAACGTGTGAAATATTTTATACTCTCAATTTGTATAAGTGAAAGTTTAAAAAGTAAAATAAAATGTATAAAATGTAAACCTTGGGTTCTAGACTTAACGTTTATAAATTAGATTTAATATTAGTGGCATAAATATACTGCAGTTGTAGTTCAGTTGCAACAGCGAATTCTATTTCTTGAAAAATATTTATTTCGATGGCACAAAACAAAGCAAAGAAACATAATTGTAAGTTTCTATTTATTTGCAACATTGAAAGTGAGGACTAACATTGCATTTCCAATCATGTTATTTAGTAGACATGCAAAGGAGAACTACTGCAGAGACCGCCTATTTTAAACCTTTACATTTTGCCTTTTGTAATACAACTTATATAAGAAACAGTGAGAACAGTAGCCATTTCTAAGAAATAAGAGTTGTATAGGGGTACACTGAGATGGTTACATGTGTGAACATATAAACTAGCAACAACGAGTATACCCTGTAAACAAGAAGTTTCTACAACCAGAAATTTAAAGGACACACATTGTACCAATACATATTGCTACATGGGCAAAGACATTTCTACGATGTTATGCTGCTCGCTTAGTTGCGCGTAAAAGCCTAATGTTTTTTGATATTATGGGTTCTAAAAATCAGGAGCACACAATAGCTTTAACTATTTTCAAATTGCCCCGCAAACAAACAAGTAATATTTTTCTAGCGCGAAAACAAACATTCTGTGTCGTCCATAAAATCCGCCATATTTTTTTACATCAAAATATCAAGTTCAAATATAAAATTTTGTTTCGGAACAGAGAAAGTTTTGAAACTTTTGGGAGGACGTTTTGCACCCCTATTCACATTGCCCCTGGTAGGTAAAGTGCCAAAACGCTCGAGTTTTTATTTTTACAACTTTTACATAACATGCCATGACATTTAAATACGTATACATAGAAAGCTCTATTTACACTAGTGTTAACATGTCTACACTATACATCTTGCTACAAAAGCATAAAATCTTGTGTCGGGTAACTCACAGCAAAATATTTTTAAACACAACATATTTAATTATATGCCAACTTTACTTAGACTAAAATATTATTTTTACAAAAGAAATATTACAACAGAACTTGTAAAACTACAGAAGAAGCATAAAGTAAAAGTGAAAGTAAAAGAAAGTGGAGAAAGAATAAAGTAGAACCAAAAGCTAAACTTCAACACGACAGAATTCAAACCAAAAAATAAAGCACAAAGGTAGAATGTTAAAGTTGGGAAATGAAAAGAAGGAACAAAACAAAGCAGAATATAAGTTGAGGGAGCAAACAGAATCCAGGTTGGTTGTAGAAGTGGAGAAAGAATAAAGTCAAACCAAAAGCTAAACTTCAACACGACAAAATGCAAACGAGAAAACTAAAGCGCAAAGGTAGAATGTAAAAGTTGGGAAATGAAAAGAAGGAACAAAGTGCAGTCAAATTAAAAAGCTAAAAGGATCCAGGTGGGTAGTAGTAGTGGTGAAAGCAGAGAGAGAATTTGGAACATTCAGTATCGTCCATCCTGGCCATGGGACTGGCACCAGTCAAGAAATGAAATAATCATATATTACATTTTAGTGCTGTGAAGAACATGCGCGCATCATAGCTTTACATTTCTCATACTCCGTCCCGTCAGGTCCGGGCACTGTGTACATGCTACTACGTTCGTGCGTACCATACCATTTGCATTGCCTTTAATTGAATTATGCGTAACGTGTATCTTCCTATATACATTTCTCTCCCTCCCTCTCTCTCTCTCTCTCTCGTGCCACTTAATTGAATTAGCCATTACATGTATCTGCATCTCTCTCTCTCTCTCTCTGTCTGTCTCTGTCCCATTACACTGTAATTATTTGATATATATATATATAATCGCTCCTCACTCATCTCCTCGCCCTACCTACCTACTAATCTACATTGCTCCCTATGTATCTCCCTCTATATCTCTCTCTCTCTCTCTCTCTCTCTGTCTCTGTCTCATTACACTGTACTTAATTGAATTATATATCTCGCTCTTCACTCATCTCCTCGCCCTACCTACCTACTAATCTACATTGCTCCCTATGTATCTCTCCCTCTGTATCTCTTCCTATTCTCCTTGCCTACCTTCCTCTCTCCATTGCCCGGGTCCAGCCTCACCAGCCTCCCATCTCCACCCTACAGATTCCCAGTACTCTTAATCTGAAGACGTACTCCCCTCTTCCTTCTTTACTTTCTCCCGTTTAAACACATTACTAAACTAAATAAAAACCATAACCCGCTATAAACAAGTAGTCATAATGACGTCCAACAAATATCATGGTTTTTTGCCAACTTTTACATTTTTTCCAGCCTATTGTAACTACATGTCACAAATATATCAATATGATTTATAGGTGTTTAGGGATCGCCTATAATGACGTCCCACAAATATCATAGTTTTTTGCCAACTTTTACATTTTTTCCAGCCTATTGTAACTACATGTCACAAATATATCAATATGATTTATAGGTGTTCAGGGATCGCCTATAATGACGTCCCACAAATATCATAGATTTTTGCCAACTTTTAAACTTTTTCCAAACTATTGTAACTACATGTCACAAATATATCTATATAGTTTATAGGTATTGAGGGATCGCCTATAATGACGTCCCACAAATAAAGTTTTAGGTACGCCCAATGCCAACTTTAAATTTTGTTCCAAACTATTTTAACCATATGTCACAAATACATCTATATGGTTTAAAGGTATTCAGGGATCGTCCATTATGGCATCTCACGAATATCATAGTTTAAGGCACCTGAAAATATGCGTTCTCTTGACGGGGGTCCACACTTCGAATACTAGCTCAGGCATTCAGAATTCATCTTCCTGACCATTTTTCGAATTCCTATTAATTACTGCAGATGGCGGACATGCGTTAGTAAATGGGCTACAGATAGTGACGGCTCGTC
Organism: Dicyrtomina minuta; assembly: GCA_949802685.1. Classification (NCBI taxonomy): domain Eukaryota; kingdom Metazoa; phylum Arthropoda; class Collembola; order Symphypleona; family Dicyrtomidae; genus Dicyrtomina; species Dicyrtomina minuta. The sequence goes on along the minus strand of OX461811.1, from coordinate 37,066 downwards.
CATAATGACGCCTTTCACATTTTATAGTTTAAAGTACCAGTTTATAGTGAAAAGTAAGGAATGCAAGGCTTTTAATGCGCCTGCTTTTCTATATTAACTTCTTCCGCTTGACGACATGACTACTTTATACGTATTGTGGGATCCAGAATATTCCCTGACAATAGATCTTTTCGCCAGCAGATGATGTCAACCCTTTTTGAAGCACCATCAGTCACTTCTTCAGGCACAATAAAATCATCAATTTACATTTGTATATGGCTTATTCATGCTAGGGGAGCTTCTGTAAATCTTATATCGTCTTTTACGGCTACATGAATTATCTTGAGCGTTTGTTGGAGCTCAGCATCTACTTCGGGCCCTACGGTCGACAAATCAGGCGCGAAGCGCCGGATTTTTTCAATTTGATCGCACTGGTCATTTCTTTACAATTAACAGCTAACTACACCCATGTCAAAACTCAGAAAAGTGAGCTTCCAAAAAAGCGAATCATGCGTGTAAACCAATAGAGAATTCATGTACATACCCCGTAATTTTTAAGCTCTGCGCGGCGAATACAAGTATATCCTATAGTATAGACCCAGACCCAGCCAACCTCAGCTACAGTATTCAATGGCAATGACATGTAGTCTGATTGTCTGATGCAGGGGTGACGCAGAAATGACGTCACGTAAAAATTTCTTTTAGACACCGCCAACCAGCTTTTATCGCATTCACATTAAGTAAGCAGGCTAAGGGTGACGCGCAAATGACGTCACGTAAAAATTTCTTTTAAACACCCTACCCAGCTGCTATCGCTTCTACATTTGGTAAGCAGGGTAGGAGTAACGCGCAAATAAAGTTACGCGAAAATTTCTTTTAAACAGCCCCACCCAGCTGCTGTCGCATTTACTATGGTAAGCAGGTTAGGGGTGACGCGCAAATGACGTCACGTGAAAATTTCTTCTAGACACCCTACCCAGCTGCTGTCGCATTCACATTAGGTAATCAGGTTAAGGGTGACGCGCAAATGACGTCCCGTGAAAATTTCTTGTAGACACCCCTACTTAGCTGCTGTTGCATTCACATTAGGTTAGCAGGTTAAGGGTGACGCGCAAATGACGTCAGGCGAAAATATCTTTTGGACACCCCAACTCAGCTGCTGTTGCATTCACATTAGGTGAGCAGGTTACTGGTGACGCGCAAATGACGTCAGACAAAAATTTCTTGTAGACATCCCTACTAAGCTGCTGTTGCATGCACATTAGGTAAGCAGGCTGGGGGTGACGCGCAAATTACGTCACGTGAAAATTTCTTTCAGACAGCCCCACGCAGCTGCTATCGCATTCACATTAGGTAAGCAGACTAGGGGTGACGCGCATATGACGTCACGTGAAAATTTCTTTCAGACTGCCCTACTCAGCTGCTATCGCATTCACATAAGGTAAGCAGGTTAAGGGTGACGCGCAAATGATGTCACGTGAAAATTTCTTCTACATGTCACGGACTGACCTATATGTGTTATAGATGTTCAGAGATCGTCCATAATAACGTCCTTTAAATACCATAGTTTCTAATATCCCAAGTCACAACTTGAAATTGGTTTCCATCCTATTTTAACCACATGTCATGTACTTACCTATATGCAAGTCACAACTTTAAATTTGTTTTCATCCTAATTTAACTACATGTCACGTACTTACCTATATATGCGTAACAGATAATCAGGGATTGTCTATAATGACGTTATTTGTGAATAGTGCAATTTATAACAAAATTTCAGCTATATTAAACTACATGCTACGAACATTGGTATATGTCTTATTGATTGTAGGGGAGCTTCCACAAATCTTGTATTATCTTTTAGCGTAACATAAATTGTCTTGCGCCTTTGTTGAAGCTCAGCATCTACTTCGGGCCAGCCCACGGTCGACGAATCCGGCACGAAGCGCCGGATTTTTTCTATTCAGATCGACGGAGCAGATAACGTGAATAGAATCTGCAGATGCGTCTGGTTAATTATTCTACGCGAGGAAGAAGTTCGCAAGAATAAGCCATAGCCATCGACCCTAAGAGTTATAATAGCCAAATCTCCTTATCTGCCCCCTCTCCCATGCCTCGTCTCTTCCAAACGCAGAGATATTGTTACTGAACGAGGAAGGTATACAAATAGTTAAGTTCAACGAATGTCCTCAACTTCTGTTCCCTACCTCCACTATTTCTTTCTCTAAGAATGAGGAGGCCCTGGAGGAGATCACTGATAAGCAAATGCAAGAAATCAGCCCCATAGAGGCGATCGCTTGCAACCGCTTTAGCGCTTACTTACTCATAAACACAAAAAAAATCTCAAACCGAGTCTGAAATGTTTGATGTATTCAATGGTTCAGCGTTAGCTTCGAGGACTGACGAGCGGACACGTCTTGCTTCGAAGCTCACCAAAATCAGACCCTATAGTACTTTTGTGGAAAAATATTAAAATTTAATTGTTTTTGAACTTTGGCGGCCCACTGTGACCAAACAACGCAAAATACAATCGAGTTACTTTGGTTCCTTACTATGTAAAAGCAGCCTGATTTTTTGATATGAGTGATTTTAAAATCTGGGTGTACCACTTGGAGTGGTAAGTCTGAAGCTGAAATGGAAACTGGTACACAACCTCAATATGTACGAAACATGACCATGCTCAGCAGTCTTCTTGCACACAAACAGAACCTACACACAAGCCAGTGCCAATGGATTCGCTGTGTCAAAATTTCAATGTTTTTAGCCACATCTCTCGTTTTCCTTTTTTCCCAAGTTTCAATTGATTAAGAATGTTGATTAAGAATGAAGCGATAGCATTGAACCGAATCCCTGTAATTAAATTCCTTCCGCCCCGTAGCTTATTTTTTCATAGTTTCTACTGTGCGCCAGTACTGCGTCATACAATTAGTTGTGTAACTAATTACATAGACAAATTACAATACGGAAAAATCCGGCGCTTCGCGCCAGATTTGGCGACCGTGGGCCCGAATTAAATGCTGAGCTTACAGCCAATTGGTTTGGGCACTGGTGAACAATGATTTAGTAGTAAGGCTTACATGAAGCTCTCGCAGTCAGCGCTAGTAAAAGTAGGCTAAATACAAGTTTTGCTGGTAAAAGGAGCTGGACGGTAATATTTAAATGACCCTATTTAGGAACGATGCCTTACTATATTCAAGCCACATACGTATGTGCGTGATATGTAGTAATAAAGCAGGATACGTAAACTAGTAATATTTGAAAGACGTACGGGATATTCATTATCATAAGCCATATACGTATGCACGTGATACGTAGTGAGGAAGTTGGATCTGAAAAAGCTGATGTAGTAATCAAAGCCCAGATCCCAGACCTGCGCATAAAGATCTTCGAATTCGACACTGCAGTCCCAAACTCACGACCACAATATGAAAATACCAGGCTGCGCTGTGAACATACATAGATAAATACCTTCACTTTTAATGTAAATTCTTGAAAAGGTTCCGTGCATTTTATGGCGAAACATGACAAGCTCACACCTCTGTATCTACCTCCATGAGTTGTCACATCTTTTGTTTTACTTTAAAACATGATTTCAACATTAGTCCAAAAACTATACAGCACTTTTTTCTCGCATTTGCACACGATAGAATGTTGTTTGCATTTAATCAGTTCAATAATGTGATCTATAGCCTGTGACTTGTAGCGTGTAATCTGCAGCCATATAGACAGACAGAGAGACAAACCAACAATCAGCCAACACCATTCCAATAGATGCTTCCTCAGCATCTAAAAAAATGCCATGTTAGAGATAGGGGTACTTTGAATTATGATACTTGACGGACGTCGTTATGTACGATCCCTGACTATATATAACCAATAAAGGGAAGTTCATTGAATGTAGGTGAAACAGGTTGGAAAAAAAATTATAGTTGGCAATGAGGGTATCCAAAACTATAATTTTTAAAGGATGTCATTAGGGACGATTCCATAATATCTATAAAATTTATACGTAAGTTTGTTACATGCTAATGAAACAAGTTGGAAAAAATTAAAAGTTAAAAATGAAGGTGGGGGTACTTCAAACTATGATATTTAAAGGACGTCTTTATGGACGATCTCTTACTATTTATAACTATTAAAGGGAAGTTTATTAGGTGTAGGTAAAACAGAATGGAAAACAAATTATAGTTAGAAATGGGGGTACGTAAAACTATAATATTTGACGGACGTCATTATAGACGATCCTTAAATATCTAAAACCATTATAGGTAAGTTCATTACGTTTTAGTAAAACAGGTTGGAAAAAAAATCATAGTTAGAAATGGGGGTATGTAAAACAATTATGTTTGAAGGACGTCTTTTATGAACGATCCGTCACCATCTATAGCCTATTTGCGTACGTATGTCTGTGACCTGCAGTAATAAATATACATCTGTAAAATAATGTAAGGGAGGAGAATTCTGAATGCCTGAGCTGGTGCTAGAATCGTGTACTTCGGTCATAAGCATAAATATTTTCCAATACTAAATTGTAGTCTCCAACGCAAGACTACTATACCAGGCTGCCCTGTGAACGTACTCAGGGAATAAGTACATTTACTACTAATTTCGTGAAAACTTTCCATGTGTGTTTTATTTAGCGAAACTTGACAAGCTCTCAGGTAGGTATGTACATGACATGTAAAGTCACCCCCTTTTTTCATCCCAATACAGAAATTTTGATTCTTCGTTCACTCAGCTGCTAATTGCGGACAAACGATAATTGCGATCATTACACAAAACAATAGGGCACCTCTTGCTTGCATTACTAAGAGCTTAGAAGAAGTTTAAAAGAAATGGCTTAAAAAATGTGACCCGTGGAGCAGGACCAACGAACGGACAGACAGAAAGACAAAACCATTCCATTAGATGCTTGCTTAGCATCTTTTCGAAATTGGCCTCAGAATGGTTTTTTTATTCTATTTTTTATTCTTCGATTAAATATCTGAAGGACAATTTTTGAAAACTTTGTATGAGAAACCATATTTAAATATTCCGAATTAAAAAACAATTAAAATTTAAAAGTTTGAAATGTTTCCTTTTTTTCAAATTTTGACTATACAATAGTGGGTGCTTATAAAATATGAATAAAAAGTCAAAAAATTAAATTTTTTTTAATTCAAAATATTTGAAAATGGTTTTTTATAAACAATTCTCAAAAAATGGGCTTTATATGTTTTTTTTTAAATAAATAATAGGATTAAAAAATCATTTTGAGGCCATTTTCGATTTTTCGAAACAATATTTTACTAACCGAAACTCATTACGCGTACCATATTGTTAAGCCATTCTTAGTTATTTTGGACGCTCTTTCTGAAAAACAATACCTCATGAAAAATCTCGCTAATGGTTTGACGAGTTATGCTCGTTAGTAGGATTCCTCGGGATTTCGACAAAGTTGGTCAAAGTAGTTTCCATAGCCTTTGTTAGGCTCTTATATGAACCTCATTTTTGATTCGCATTTTTGGTTTGCTTCACAAAATACATTTTTGAAAGTTTTTAAAAACGTCGAATTCAAAAACTGGAAAATTGTTTCTAGAATTTTCCATGTTAAAAAAAGTGAACAAATGGTCACTTGTATGGACTTTATTCATTTTTTAGAAAAATTTTGAAATAGCAAAAGTCTTCCTAAATGATCTAGAAAGAGCTCAAGTTAGATTTTTTCGAGAATGAATTAATTTTGAACGCATTTCATCTAATTCTACAGTTGAGCTACATTAACATTACAATTACATTTTCGAATATACATTTTTATTCTAGCTTTATTTATAGCCACAAAGCCAAACATTTATAATTAGGTATATAATTGTGTGCCAAGGAGTTTTCCTCCAAAGGCCAAATAATTAGGCTATGGATTAATACCACTTGCAATACTTTTGAGCGCTTTATCCGGCACGGAGCAGAACCTAAAATTTTGGAAGGAAATGTCTATCCTACACAGATATTTAAGTCATCTAAACCCATTCAACAACTAATTAATCACTGTCAGCGTTATCTCTACAGGGTAATTAAATTCGCTAAGTCATTTCGATTTAATGCGTTTTGGTTTTGACTACACTTATGTAGTTAGCGGTCGAAATTTTAATAAGAAGGCTTGGCGGGAGATTTGCCACATTTTGCAACTAATTCTTTGCTAATTTTAATGGATAAAATGTTAAACAAATCTCCCTAAAATTGTCTTTAGTCAAGTATATTGCTTGTTATATTCGAAGAATAAACTTGGCATTTATAGCCTGTTAGAATCCCCGGAAATAAATAGCCCACCCTGTATATACCTAATTAAAAATGTTTGGCTTTGGGACTGTAAATAAAGCCCAATTAAAAATAAAAACTGGAAAATGTAACTTCACCGTTGATTTATTTAGGCACATGCAAAATTAATTTATTCTTGAAAAAGTGTAACTTAAGCTGTTTTTAGATCATTTTGATTTTAGAAGGCTTTTGATATTTTAGGATTTTTCTGAAAAATTGAAAGAGTCGATTAGTTAAGTTTTTTCATCATGGAAAATCCTACAACAAATTCTCCAGTGTTTGAATTCGACGTTTTTCAATTTAAAAACTTAATTCTGGACAGCAAACCGAAAATGCACTCAAATGATCTTCATATAACGTGGGCGAAGTAATAAATCCGCTTCCTTTCACTTTTAGCTGGAACCAAATCCGCTTCCTTCCAGTTTTGATAAAAATACGCGTTTTTGTTGACTAATTTGTAATTAAATGCATTTAAAAAGTGCAAATTGCTCTAATTGCATCAAATCCTAAAACGCAAAACATTTTAACTACATGGATTTTAAAACTATAAATGGTTCTAACTACATGATTTAAAAAATCAAAATCCACTAAATACATGATGTTAGTCACAAACTATTCTAACGACATGATTTCAAATGCAATTCGTTCTAACTTCATAGGCTTAAGTTGCAAACTTATCTAACTAGGTTACATGATTTTAAAAAATACCAAATGTTATAACTACATTGTATTTAGTTGAAAATGTTATAGCTGCATTGTATTAAGTTGCAAAATTTTATAACTACATTGTATTAAGTTGCAAAATGTTATAACTACATTGTATTAAGTTGCAAACTAATCTAACTACATTGCATTAAGTTGCAAACTAATCTAACTACATAATTTTACAAAGTGCAAAACATTACAACTGCATGGTTCAAGAGCGCAGTTTGCTCTAACTACATGGTTTTAAAAAGTTCAAAATATTCGAACTACATGATTTTGAGTGGCAAACTGTTCTTACTAGATGATTTAAAAAATTTTTAAATGTTTTATTTGCATCATATTGTAAAACGCAAAACGTTCTAACAATATCGATTTTAAAGCTGCAAATGGTTTTAATTACCTAATTTAAAACAAATCAAAATATACTAAATACATTATGTTAGTAAAGTAACAAACTGTTCTAACTGCAAGGTTTTATGTTGAAAATTAATGTAACTACATGGTTTTAAGTTGAAAACTTAGTATCTAACTACATAATAAAAAAATGCGAAATGGTATAGCTACATAAATTCTAATTGCAAGTTGCACACTAATATAAATGCATGGATTTAAAAAGTACAAAATGTTCTTAATACGTGGTTTTGAGTATTACACGTAGTTATAGGTTTTTGCACTTTTTAAACTTTGTATTCATATCATTTTGCATTTGTAATATTTTGTAACTAAAACAGTTTAAAATTTTCAAAACATGCCATTAAAACATTTTGCACTTTTTAAAATCATCTAGTTAGAACAGTTTGCCACTCAAGATCATGTAGTTTGATTATTTTAAACTCTTTGAAACCATGTAGTTAGAGCAAATTGCGCTCTTGAATCACGTAGCTAGAATGTTTTGCACTTTTTAAAATTATGTAGTTTGCAGTAGATAAGTTTGCAACTTAATCCAATGTGGTTATAACATTTTGTATTTTTTAAAATCATGTTCCTGGTTGGATTAGTTTGGAATTTAAGCCTATGTAGTTAAAACATATTGCATTTGAAATCATGTCGTTAGAACAATTTGTGGCTAACATCATGTATTTATTGGATTTTGATTTTTTTTTTAATCATGTAGTTAGAACCATTTGCAGTTTTAAAATCTATGTAGTTAGAACGTTTTGCGTTTTAGGATTAGATGCAATTAGAGCAATTTGCACTTTTAATATTCATGTTATTATGAATTGGTCAACAAAAACGCATATTTTTATCAAAATTGTAATGAAGCGGATTTGTTTTTAGCGAAAAGTAGAAGGAAGCGGATTTAATAATTACTTCGCCCACGATAAGAGCTTAACACAGGCTAGAGAAACTACTTTGACCAACTTTGTCCAAATCCTGAGGAATCATACTAATTGTAAGTGGTTTGCTAGTAATAAAAAAAAATTACTTAAATTAAATTAATAGCTTAAAAAGTCCAAAAATCTACATTTTATGACACCCTTCAAAGGCAGGTACCAAAAATATATTCAGTTTCGTGTAAAATTCTTAGTTTCATTTACCAAGAAATGTGCCATCATGCACAACATGTTAGATATCATCGTGTAGATAAGTAGATATAAAACGCATGCAGTCACATTTAACTACATTAAACTTTTCTGTGTTTGTTTGGCGGTGTGACCGGGTTGAAAGGACAGAGGTGGGAATTGTTTATCAGAAATTATTTCAGATAGAAAGCGAACATCACTTGTGTGAGGCCATATATATATCAGTGTGTTGTACATTAGGTATAACCAACATCGTCTATTTCTCTTGTTTTCATATGTGATAACAATACATGGTTTTGCAAGTCTGGATATTCTGTGTTTTGCATAATTGTATGTACTTTGGTGGCCAAAAGCGCTTTCTATGTAATAAGGAATCATTCATAGGTGATGTCATCTGTAGGGTCAGTGGGTCCAGTCCCGTGCTGATCACAGTCCATGATAAATATAAAAGGCAACTGTTGAAATAATGATAAAATAGTGACTGACATAATAGAGGGTGGTTCCTGAAGGAGTGATGATTTAGGCACGCCTCTCCACGGTTACCGACCTGATAATTAAGTTTTATGCAAACCACCGATCCGGTGAATAACCGATAGCTCAACCGACGGTATTTCGCCCTCAGTATAAATAGCAGACTCTATTATTGCACATTCCCACATTTATTGTTTTATCTACATGTTTGAAAAGTGCAAAATGTTCCATTTACATGTTTTTTAAAAGTGTAAAAATATTATATCTACATTTTTATGAAAAGTGTTAACATGTTCTGTCTACATGTCTTTTCATAGGGTAAAAATATTCTATCTACATGTTTTTAAGATGTGTAAAAATGTTCTATCTACATGTTTTTTAAAAGTGTAAACATGTTCCATATACATGTTTTTAAATAGTGCAAAATGTACTATTTAAAAGTCAACTGCAAACAAGCCGGTGGTTGGCGCGGTGCTTCGGTTGGTATCGGTTTGCCGGTGGAACGTCGGTTTTTACATGTTTGTTCGGTGACCGCTTCACCGATAAAGAGGCGAGGATTTAGGTAATGTCATTTATAGACAATCTCTTAATGTAACATTACATTTAAACGTGTTGTAGGTACACACACAATTTGCATAGCACAGTATTTCATAGCATGGTTGATAAAGCTCGTGAATAGTCACGCTCTCAGAAATTTTAGGAAAAGTGGCCCATTCTGCGGAAGCTAGACACCAGATTTTAGTACACACACTACTTAATAATTACTACACGCTTCACAGATGTAAACTCATTCCTTCCAATGTAATAATTACTAGAACCTATTGCAAAACGTTTGTGCAGTTATAATAAAGTTAAATGTGGGACAAGGCAGAGTTTTTAATCTGCAACAAAACAAATCGGGGAAAAATCCAGAATTAAAAATAATTCCATTAAAGTCGATCTAAAATTTAAAAATTAATTGCCCCCCCCCCCCCGATAATGCAGTAAGGCACCTAGATTTAATAATGACATCTGGATTTGATGCACTGATAGGTGATTGAAACAATGGATCTGAAATAACTCTGATTCACTATGTGCCATACTGTTTTCACACACCGACTTAATATATCTGTACCAGAAAATAAAAGCCTTCCACACTTCCTACAAGAAAACTACGCCAAGTGGTACATTCGGGATTTAAAATCTCCAATTCCACAAAAATTAGGCCCCTTTTAAATAGTACAGAACCAACGTAACTACACTGCATTTACCGTTGCATGGTCACGGTGGCCCGCAAAAGTTTATAAAAATGTAATATTCTGCCATCGTAGGGCTTTTACAGTTCTGATTTGGTTTTTCTGATCCTAAGGATGTTTTTTAAAAAGTAATTTAAGGATTTTGAAAAAATCGAAAATCCACTGTCCCCCCATAAAACAATAAATGTATTTCTAAAATGTATTTCAGGCCCTTAAAAAAACAAATTTCCGAAATTTTGGGAACCCTAAAATTTCTTTTTAGAAACCAGCTTAGGGAAAATTTCAACAAAATGGGATGAACTTTTTTAAACTTTAGCGGGTCACTGTAACCAAACAGCGCAAAATGCAGTCGTCCTACTTTGGTTCTGTACTATATGAAAGTAGCCTGCCTATTTAGGATGGGTGAGTTTGAAATGTGGATGTAAAACTTGGCAAAGTTCCCTTGTTAGTCATTTTAGCCTTTTGGTATTAAGGATTCACAAATTTACACACACTAACTTTAACCTTAAACTAGGTGCTATACGCAAATATGAACAGTAGAAGTTAGTGGAGTGAATACAAAGATGAGTGACCAAGAAGAAGCCAGTTCAAGTGCAAGTAGCCCTGTCACCGCTATAAACGCCAGTGGAAATGTTATCGCAGGAAGAGATATAATAGTTAAACAACTCATAACTAATGTAGAGGCAGCAAAACAAGTAAAACTTTATTTCAGTTACTAATTTAAATCTGCTGAAACGTAACTGTAACATTTTTATAACTGAAACAATCGATATTATTATTTATTTGGCTCCAGGAATGAAAGAGACAAAACTAGTTTTTGAAAAGGCAAAAAATAACTAATATTATTTTTCAATTTGTTGAAATTTAGGAGCTCGTCACAAGGTTTGAACTATTTGATCCGCCGACAAGGCACTTTACAGGCAGAAACAGTCTTCTTAAAAGCATCCACCAGCAGATGCAAAAATGCTTCACCAAAGAGAATTGTCTTGATCGAATTGTGGTGCTGAGTGGTCTTGGTGGAATGGGAAAGAGCGAACTGGCGCGCAAGTACGCCCACACCTACATTACAGACCCAATCATACAGAACGTGGCTTGGATCGACGCAGAAGAGCGGGAAGGCATGAAAGCGAGCTTTAAGTACTTAGCAAAAACATTAAAGATCCCTACACAAAACATTGAGCTCAAAGAACTTATTCAGGAAGTCTACGACTATTTTTCAAATCACATTAAAACTGGTCTATTTATTTTTGACAATTCTAAGCAACTAAACGACAAACCTTTTGGAATCCTCGAATATCTTCCAGTTCAGGAATCAATTAAACATCGACCGTTGCTTCTACTCACAGCACGATGCAACGAATGGGACATTGAAAATGAAAAAAACATCATCAACATCCACGAGCTTTCTCAAGAAGAATCTATTGAACTTCTTAAGAAAAAGTTTCGGCTCGCAAAAGAAAACGAAAATTACAAAGACTACATAAATCTCTTAGACAACGTGGCTGACGCACTGCAGGGATACCCTTTGGGTCTCGCCCTCGCTACATCAAACATAAAAGCAAATAAAAATTGGACAACCTTGAAGGCTGAATTAGAAGTGTATCTAAATAGAATGACGGATCCTGCTGAGGACTGGATAGAAGATGAGCAACGTGGTGCAGCTACGAAATACACACTCATCATGAAAAATGTGTGGGAAATTACGCTAGAGAAAATCAAGGAATTGGGAAAAAAGGGTGAAAATGCAATTACAGTATTAAATTTAATTGCATACTTCCCTCCAGACAACATTATAAAACATGAAATTGAGAGCATTTTTCACACGTGTTACCTCACAACTCTTTCGTCATTTGAATTTGCCATTCTTGAACAGTATTCGTTAATCAAAATCGAGCCACATAATTGGAAGGACGACTTTTATTTGATCCGAGTTCATCGACTCGTACAACTCACTTTACGAGACAAACTCGACCGAAAAAATAATTCTTCGTATCTCTTTGAGCTTTGCAACTACTTCAGTTACAATGTCAAAAAGGATGAAGATTATGATCATACGTTCATTATGGGTTTGCATGGATTTTTAAAGGACCGAAGGTGGCGAAATGATTCAATGCAATTTTCTCTTATGTTTTGTAACAACTTAATTCACGAAAGTTACAATGGTGGTGACAAAGCAATATCTATATTGACAGATCTTGACACTTTTCTCAGCATCGGAGACGCAGAAGAAACAGCAATTGCGAATCAGGAAGACTTTGCTAATCTGTTTTTTCTTTGCAAGCTAAGTATCAATATCAATACAAGTTTTGGTGAATATAGACAATGTAGTTTGGAATTTGAAAAACATGAAAATATTTCCATTTCTCTTGTGCAGCCGGCAACTGCGTTTGCATTGATTTCTACAGATGGTCCAACGTCGCTCACTGAGCATTCCTATTTAATGTGCATGGAGCATCTACCAAAACTTGTTTACTGTAAAAAGGTACGTAGATTTGTTGTAGCCTTTACCGCAGATAAAACTTGTAGAATAACTGTTAGTTTCAGAATATTTAAGACCAAGAGAAAATAGATGACTAATGTGATTACAAGTATGATACTTTTTTGTTGTCAATTTTAGAAACTATCAATTCAACTAATTCCAATGATGATAGCAACACTCGATGAAACTCGCTGCAGCAGCAGTAAATACATTGAATTAATATTTACTGTTTTGTGGGAGTGTTGCCAGCATAAAACCCCGGAATCACTACTGCTGTTGGGACCAGTTTTTCAGAAGTACTTTCAGATTTATGAAAGCCTTAGTTCAATAAACTCTATTTGTGTACCATTAGAACCTTTGTTTGAACAAACAAAATTATACAAAATTGTAAGTTGATGGTATATTAAATTATAACAAAACAATTTTCATCAAAACTATGTGGAAACAGCTGCACTTGACAAAATTAAACATTTTTTTAACGTACGTAAATTAATTTAAAAGTTTCAACAACTAAAATTCAGTACGTGTTTTAAATTGATATTTCTAAGTGCATCTGTTTTTGTTTTAGCAACATCAAATGCATTTGCGATACCATAATTTTTTAATGTTTTTAACATTTTATTCGAAAATTAAATACGCTGTTTTTGCATAACATTTCAGAACTTAAACGATCTGAAGAATCAACTAATCGACAAGGAAAAGCTAAATGAATTTAGACCAACGAATAGTTAAGTTACATGATTTAAAAAGCGCGGTTTGCTCTCTTTAATATACGTTGTAAATGCCTATAAAATACTTTCGCAGTTAAGTCATTCATAGTTACTGCACTGAAGATTTCAGTGCCCAAAAATATCACATAATTATTAGCCTGTGACTTTTAACGAACAAAATTTGCGCTTAGTCATTGATTAAATCTTAAAGGCGTAATAACACAAACATTAAACAGTTAAAATGTGACGAAAATCGTCTGTGCTCTAACAAGAGAATAGTTTAACATAATTCGCGCCAATTTCAAAAATTCATGGTTACAAAAATTAGGCTACTTTTAAATAATAAAGATCTAAAGTAACTTGATTGAATTTGGCGTTGTTTGGTCACAGTAGCCCGCCAAAGTTTAAAAAAATTGTCGCCCTGTAACTTTTATAGTTCTCATCCGATTTTGACAAAATTTTATTTTTTCAAACGTTTAGACTTTTTATAAAAAGTGATTTCAGGATTTTTTAAAATTCAAAAATTTTAATTTTATTTTGAAAAAATTTAGTAAAAACATTATTTTTAAGGCTTAATTTTTAGAACCATTGTTCCAAAAAATTTAAAATGTTTTAATTTTGCTTAATCTTGAAATCACTTTTTAAAAAAGAGTCTTTACATTAGAAAATATCAAATTTTGTCAAAATCAGATAAGAACTGTAGAAGTTACAGGGCGGCAAAAAATTAAAATTTGAATTATTTTAACCTTTGGCGGGCTTCTGTGACCAAACAACACAAAATGCAACGGAGTTACTTTGAATCTTCACCATTTAGGAGTAGCCAGGCATGCCTTTTTGAAATTGCCGCGTCCCATATAAAACAATTTCTTCCTAACTATTTTTGTCTTATTTATTTATTTATTTATTTGCTGGGGTGACTAAGGATTACGTTTGGATATGCATACGCAACACCATTGTATTGTATTTGAAGTGATCGCACACAGTATGATACTGTGTGAAATGCCGCTCAGGCCACTGATAGGCCCATTGCAGACTACCCTTATACTATAACTTTAATTTAGACCTTACGCAAAACGACCTGTTGCCATGGTATAGGACAACAAGTCTTTCGGTGTAGCCAGTAGTAGTTGATCAGTTGTCAAGATGCATGCACCTAGATAAATGTTTCTGATCATAATGTATCTCGGACACTCCGCCAGAAAGTGACGTGCTGTTTCCTGCTCTAGTCCACAATGTGAACACAAAGGTAAATCAGCTAGTCTCATCCTGTGCATATGTGCCTGGAATCTTCCGTGACCAGTGAGTATTTCGACTAGCCATTTTAAATGTATGCGCGAATATCTTGTAAGCGAGTGATTTCCATACAAAGGTTTGTCTATCCATCGCTTAGATTGCGCACATGTAGTTATTTTATCCCACCTATCTGTGTGTGCTTTCCTCGCTCTAGAGCGGACAGCCATGTTAACCACAGATGTGGTGATAGGAATAGAATGCACTGCCTCTTGTGTGGGGACAATGTTTTCATACGATGCTTTGGCGAGGCGATCTGCCTCTTCATTGCCTCGATAGCCAGAATGACTTGGTATCCATGAAAGTCTAACTACGTTGCCTGTGGCCAGACGGTTCAGACTTTCGTGACACGCAAGCACTAGCGTGGACACGGTGGTATCGTTTACCAGCGCATTTAAGGAGCTTAGACTGTCGCTAAAGATGTGTATTGTTTGACCTTCACAGCCCATTCCCAACAGCCAATTGGCCGTGTGTAGGATTGCAAAGATCTCACACTGAAATACAGTAGCGTACTTGCCTAGGTAAATGGATTCTGAATGCAGTGTTTCTCGGGTGTTGGATTGACACAGCTCAATGAGGACACCGCTTCCTGAGAGAGGCCCATTTCTGGATCCGTCTGTGAAGCAAACATACCCATGTGCTAGTTCCGATAGATCACTATCCCAGGCATTTCTGGGTTGATTTTCTACTAAGTAGTAGATACTATCCTTTGGAGTGAGGATGCTACAGTCAGTACCCATTTGGAGGATGGGTTCATTGTTAACGCATTCATCCCAAAGGCGTGTGTGACTGCGATGGTCAAGTACTTGTGGGTTGCCATGCCACAGACCCCTAGCTCTCAATTTATGCATTGTACGAACTGCTATTCCAGTTAGATGTATATCCAAAGGAGTCAGTCCGACCAAGCATTCGATTGCGGACGTGGGTGTGGTCTGCATTGCCCCTGTTATCAAAAGACAAGCGTGTCTTTGAACTTTTGTGAGAACCTTAACAGCTTTTTGAGTTTGAATAGCAGGATGTCAAACAGCAACAGCGTAGTCTATGACCGGACAAACCATTGCTGTGTACATCCAACTTACAACTCTGGGCTGTAGTCCCTATGATTTACCAACCATCCGCTTACATCTTGCAAGGGTGGTGGATGCTTTTTTCCCAATAGATTCACAATGTGGAATCCATGTGAGCCTCTTGTCCAAGATCACACCAAGGTATTTAACCGTGTCTGATTTTGGTGAAAGTATGCCCTGGTAGTATACAGGTCTCCCTTTAAAACGGGGGTTTCTAGTAAAATCAATTACATAGGTCTTGTCAGGCTTCAATCTAAGGCCATTTTTAACGCACCAGGTATCCGTCAGGCGTAAACCCGCTTGGATCCTGCTCACAATGGCGTTGAAATCCC
This sequence comes from Dicyrtomina minuta, assembly GCA_949802685.1. NCBI lineage: Eukaryota > Metazoa > Arthropoda > Collembola > Symphypleona > Dicyrtomidae > Dicyrtomina > Dicyrtomina minuta. The sequence continues at coordinate 20,984 of OX461811.1, read as the reverse complement.
GACCGCTTTGGACCATCGCTGCATCGTCTGCAAAACCCTGGGATAGCATTGATGGTACTTTGGCCTTCAGGGTGGCAAGTAGCTCATCCATTACTAGGTTCCAAAGAAGTGGTGAGAGAACACCCCCCTGTGGGCACTCTCTCTCTACACTTCTTCTCCTAGTTTCTTGTTGCAATTCAGAGTGTACTTGACGATTACAGAGCATGCAAAATATCCACCTTCTGAGGAAGGGGGATATTTCCAAACGCTCCATTGCTCGCTGTACAGCACTAAACAAAAGATTGCTGAATGCTCCTTCAATGTCTGCAAAGACAGCAAGGATTATTTCTTTTATTTGCAATGCCTTTTCTACATGTGTTACAAGCCTATGTAGAGCGGCTTCGGTGGATACTCCTTTTGAGTAAGCAAATTGGTTATTGCAGCGCAACAAGGCTTCTAATCTAGGAGTCCTTATGTGCCTATCCGTTAACCTCTCAAGGGACTTTAGCAAAAAGTTGGATAGTGAGATTGGACGCCACGATGTGGGTTCGTTGTAATCTTTCTTTCCTGGTTTTGGTAAAAATACGACCTTTGCATCACGCCAGATTGTCGGTGTGTGGCCCAAAATTAGGCACCCTTTAAACAGAAATTGCAGGTGTTCAGTGAGTACAGGTAAGCTGTGCTGTAAAACAGCCGGAGCTATACCGTCAGGGCCTGGTGCCTTATACGGCCCAAAGCTGTTCACTGCCCATCTTAGCTTTCCTGGTGTTACAATTGTTTCTATCTCCGGCACGTTCATAGGAGTAAGATCAGGAGCTGGAATGACCAGCTGCGGATCACTCGGAAAGTGGTGAGCTAGAAGAATGTCTGGTATTTCAGCTTTGTTCTAGGTGAGATTATCCGAACCACGAACTTTAAGGCTTGTGGAATACTTCCTTTTTTCATTTCCAAGAGCTTTGCTAACCCGTGCAGCTACTGGTAGACTTTCAATCTCCAAGCAGTAGTTGCTCCACGCTAAACGCTGGGCTTTTCGCAAAATATCTTTGTAGTTGTTTCTTGATGCTAAGTATTCCTTCCATTTGACAGGGTCTCTATTTGATATAGAGCTGGCCTGCCGAAAGAGATTTCTAGTTCCCTTGCAAAGTATTGTTAGATCAGGTGACCACCACGGAGCTGCTTTGCTTCTCCATGTGACATATTTTTCTGGACATGCTTTCTTAAAACTTTCCTGTAGACATAAGGTGATGTAGTTTGCTCGATCCTCCAAACCAATGGGTGTGAGGTCACATTTGCTGTCTACATCCTTTAACTTGCCTTTCAGTGTCGTTTGAAAGATTCTCCAGTCTGTTTTTCGTATATTTCTTATTTTGATTAACGGTGGTTTGGCGCTTTCAACTTTAAATCTTATGTACCGGTGGTCTGAGTTTGACTCTTCGTCAGAAACATGCCATAGTCGAATAAGATTTTGTGCAAAACTGTTTGTTATTGTTATATCGAGAACTTCCTCTCGGTTTCTTACAAATGTAACAAATGTTTCTTGTAAATGCCTATAAAATACTTTCGCAGTTGAGTCATTCATAGTTACTGCACTGAAGATTTCAGTGCCCAAAAATATCACATAATTATTAGCCTGTGACTTTTAACGAACAAAATTTGCGCTTAGTCATTGATTAAATCTTAAAGGCGTAATAACACAAACATTAAACAGTTAAAATGTGACGAAAATCGTCTGTGCTCTAACAAGAGAATAGTTTAACATAATTCGCGCCAATTTCAAAAATTCATGGTTACAAAAATTAGGCTACTTTTAAATAATAAAGATCTAAAGTAACTTGATTGAATTTGGCGTTGTTTGGTCACAGTAGCCCGCCAAAGTTTAAAAAAATTGTCGCCCTGTAACTTTTATAGTTCTCATCCGATTTTGACAAAATTTTATTTTTTCAAACGTTTAGACTTTTTATAAAAAGTGATTTCAGGATTTTTTAAAATTCAAAAATTTTAATTTTATTTTGAAAAAATTTAGTAAAAACATTATTTTTAAGGCTTAATTTTTAGAACCATTGTTCCAAAAAATTTAAAATGTTTTAATTTTGCTTAATCTTGAAATCACTTTTTAAAAAAGAGTCTTTACATTAGAAAATATCAAATTTTGTCAAAATCAGATAAGAACTGTAGAAGTTACAGGGCGGCAAAAAATTAAAATTTGAATTATTTTAACCTTTGGCGGGCTTCTGTGACCAAACAACACAAAATGCAATGGAGTTACTTTGAATCTTCACCATTTAAGAGTAGCCAGGCATGCCTTTTTGAAATTGCCGCGTCCCATATAAAACAATTTCTTCCTAACTATTTTTGTCTTATTTATTTATTTATTTATTTGCTGGGGTGACTAAGGATTACGTTTGGATATGCATACGCAACACCATCACTCGGAAGTATTGATGGCATTGTCTTCTGTTTTATTGTAGGAATTATGTGTCGCAAAGTTGTAACAGTTTGTGTAACATTTAATTATTAGAGTTTCTGGACACATTTATTCAAGCTGGGGGCATCAAGATACTTTGTCATTATATGCAGGGGTTTAGTAAAAGTGCCAATTATAACTCAAGTTTTCCATCACATTGTAAGACTTTGTTTAATAAGGTTTACGGTATTATTTAAAATTATTTGTCGAATATGTTAATTTTAGGAAGCAAGAGTAATTTAAATATTTTCGCGCTTCTGTATTAAGTGTCTAAACTATAACTACATTGTATTCAAGTTTTTATGCACACCGGGCGTCATGCTATTATTTTGCAGATTTGATCCATTCACTTGCCTTGTACCTAAATACAAGAGAAGAATTAGTTTCATCAGTAGAATTTTTAACAGCTTACTCTAATTGCACAAAAGTGTGTTTTCAAGAAATTGGAGATTCATTCACAAAGGTAAATGGGGACTACAAAGTGAACAATTATTTGTTAAGCGTTTTTGCGTGCGCGTTAGCTTAATTATATTGTTAACATTACTTGGATACTATGCAACAAAAACCTTAGATCTACGATCGACAGAGAAATACCTGTTTACTAAACCTAAACTTTTGTCCTTGAAATTTTAATTTAGTTCACCTGTATTATGAGCTGGTTTTGTTTATATTCGAGGCAAAAGCCAAAATCCAGCATCACTCATTGTTCCATTCACGACTTCGGTGCTCTTTTTCATGAAACAATTAACGAACTGAGACTAGAAAATTCGACTTTATTCATGTAAGTGAATTTTGTTATAATTTACTAGAAAAATACAAACAAAAACATAATTTAGGGAATGAAAATTTCACGACATTAGATAACTCATGCTTTTATGGAATTGTAAACTTTTTAGCGACAGTCACTATTATTATCACTATGTCATTCAAATGTTCTTGGAAACGTTTAAAGACGAACAAGAATGCCTCGCTGTAAGAGCAGCAAACATAATATTTATGGAGGACCGCCAATTTGCAGTAAGTGCGTACGCGCAAGAAACCGAGAAACGAAAACTGAAAGACAAACTGAAATTAATTCAACAAGTTAATAATAATGCATGGGAGTTGATAGGCATTGTAGCCTATTTGAACGATGAAATTGCAAAAATTACCATAGTTGAAATGTATAAATTTATATTTAATCGAAACGTTGCTGAAGAAGAATTTAAAACACTAAAAAAGCAATCATTGCTTTTTATAAATAATTCCGATTGGCCAGACCCAGAAACGGTGCAGGTTAACAACATCGGTAAAATTTGGATCCGAAATATACTGCAGGAAGAAAATGATGACTCGTATCTCCTTGGCGTTTGTAACTTTGCAATTCTTGATACGTTAAAAGGTGCAAATAATTGGGACTTGTTCTCTCTGCACGAACATCTAAAAGATTGTAACTGGCCCCAAAGCTCTTCACACATGTCAATGATGTTGAGCCTATTGCTGGTCTTCTCGCCAAAAAAAGGCATTAACAACAATCCATTACGCATCGTAGAAGACGTTTACAAATTCTGCAAATCCATTTACGGCTCTAGCAGCACACCAAATGATTGGTATGACACAGAGAAATTTCAAATATTTCAAATGTGTCTCTTTTGTTTGAATTTATACTGCGACGCAAGCAATGTAAAGCACGGAGTGTGGGAGAATAAAAACCTAAGCAAAGAAAGTTATGCAGACGCTTTTATAGCGTCGACTTTACCCTCGATTGAACATCTGCTCAATCCCAAATCTGATATTTCGCTGATTCAAAACATCATTTTGAGAATTCCAGTCTACGCGCTATGTCAACCACCAAATGTGTTAAGATTTGTGCAAAAAATTTTAAGTAGTAAATATTAAAGTTTTCCAATAAACAAAAGTTTTCGTGTAATTTCAAAATCTATTTTAAATAATTGCAGGTGTCAATATTAAGGACAAAGTTTTGTGACAGGATACATTTGCTGATTTTGTATTATGTCAATACAAGCAACTCATGTGCTGCTGAAAATGTTCTAGACCTCTTTATGCTGCTGTGGAAATTGCATGAGGGCGCAGATTTTTCCCTAACTTTAGTACACTTAAGGGCCGTTTTTATAAAGCATTTTCAAGTATACTCCACATACGCATCTTCTTTTCCTGCAAAGTTAGAACAGTACTGGCGTGACTGGGCAAATAACAATTTTAAATTTTTTGTAAGTCTCCACTGTGTTTTTGTTTCACTTTATTAGTTGAAATGTTTAGCTTAATTATAGTACTAGAATGTGAATAGTTTAATTGGAAAATTTGTGCAAATTTTTGGCAGTATTGAATTTTAATACCTTATGCTTACAGAGGCGAATTTTAATATACTATTCAGAAGAGCAAAAAAGAGGTAGGCCACAAATTCACGTTTATAACTGTTTATAAAAATGAAGTGTTGTTTAAAATAGTACATACTGTTTGACAACTTTTGCTGTTGTTTAGAAGTAGCAGATTGCTTTTTTGCATACCACGGCGAAATTATCCTAATTGATTATTTTACGTATCAAAGTAAAACAAAACTTTTCGATGAAAATGACGCCTATTTATTTGGTAAGACATTACTAATGCAAAAATTCGCATAAATTTGAATACGTTGCAACAAGAGAAGACTTATTTACATTTTGTGCTCCTTTTAATAATTATATGCACTGATTCCAGAATTTATCCAAATGCTTGCCTATGAATTGAATTATGCTCATAAGTTGCTTGCCATGCTAAAATTACTTAATATATTTCGCATAGTCACGGAGAAATTGTCAAAATCAGAGGATTTTTTCAATAGCAAGGTACACTTTTGGTTTTGGTTCACAATTGTCTATTTTCAGTAAACAATTTCTATGTTCGATACTTTGATCAGATTTATGAGCAATGTTTTCAACTAATGGTGTTTATTGCTCAAAATTGGTTTTTTAGATTTCATGTGCATTGCTGTGGTTTGCACTCTTCGCCAGACGTTACGCAGAAGGAATGAGACATCAATGCGATTTTTTCTTTGATGACGTCACACAACACTTAAGCACATTAGTTGTTTACATAGAAAATTATCACGATCCCGACGAATGGATATGTTTGGATTTGTAAGATTACAGTTGTTTAATACATTACAACATAGAATGTTACAAAAATAACTTAATACATATTTAAAGATCATATTCTCAAGAAATCTGCTGCCAGGCGTCGGTCTTAATTCTAACCGCTCATTTTATGTAAATGCGCTGTGTAGGTCCAATTTAAAGGCATTCGGGATTTTGAAAACGTTTCATGCGGCGCACGTAGATAAATCTAATTCATTGGCAGTTGAAACTGCTGCAAGATTTCTTCGATTTTTCGAAAGGGAATGTCCATGGCTGCAATGTATTGAAACAGATGATAATTCAATAATGGATTCAGAGGAGTCAGAGGAGCATTCCGAGGAGGAGTCAGAGTTCAAGGGTTTTGAGATGGTTTAAACGTGCTTTAACCCTTAGTGTAACCACCTATATTTTCCAGAAAGAAACTGTTTGTTTTTTGGTAAATTGATAGAAATGTTACAAATGCAAATATAATATTGTATGATCAAAAGTTTCAGCTGTTGACAATTATTGTTTACGTTTTCTTTTCAAATCTAAATGAAATTTCAAATAAATCTTGATATTTAATAAGTATGTGTAAAAAAGACAGTTGAAGTGTCTATTAAATCGATAATTAAATCAAATTAATTTTTAAAATTAAAAATGTGCTATGTTTATCAGCCTAGCCTTCAGGTAGGACAGGCAGATGAATTTTAAAAAGTTGTATTCCCACTCGTATTCACAAATGTCGCCCGCGCTACTGACTATTTTTGACATGTAAACTAATTTTCTAGTGCGGTATATTAAAATTAAAGAGAAGTTCTTAGACAAGCGCTCAGACATTGTTTCCTGCTGGGTCCCTATATTTCAATTTCCATTAGCTCAGCCACCCACTGAATGAGTTTACCTCACTTTATGCAACAATCCAAGGTCGATTTAATTATTACCATAATCACACAATATTCAATATGCCTAAATTTCGAATATTTGTACCGCTATAATTAATGTGTATTACACTATTGTGGAGTATAAAAATTTCAAAACTGCCAAGAGCCAAATTTTACCTTCTCTGCTGCAACTTGTTCTATACTAAATAATAATTAGTGCAAAGGTATTTTTTTGAGGGGCGCCTATGTTTCGGTTGGTGTTTGTAGGTTACAAAATAAAAATACGAAATCCATTGCGAACACATGCGATGAGGCCATGATCGAACCCCGTACTATGAGAACAAGGACGCTGACTATGAAAAGGCTTGTGGCGCCCTCTACTCTACGAAACAATTTTTATTGCTACTATTACAAGAAAGACTTTATGCCGACGAGTAAAACGCTTTTTCATTAGCAGAGTGAGCAGCCGGTGAAAATACAGTTCAAATACATGGTGAGCCATTTATTGCGAAAGATTGCATAACATGCTGTATAGAACAATGTGTATTTCTGAGGCCCAGAGTTTTAACTATTTTTTTCGAAAAAACTGAAATTTTCAAATTTTCAAAAATCCTGAAAGTGTTTTGTTGATAAGCATTTAAAGATGTTGTATTTCAAATTTCATGAAAATTGGACAAAAACTGTGGGAGCTAGAGCGCGGTGAAATTTAAAAAAATCGATATTTTTGAAATTGCGCGCGCAATTGCGGCCGGACAACGAATTTTGCGGTTGAACGACTATGCAAGTAGAGGTCACTCATATGGGTAGTACACGTTCCGGGTACTTTTACTTTATTTTGTAGTTTCAAGTAAAGTAGCTTCCCATGTAAGTTGCGCAAAGAAACATAGATTCATTTTACCTACGGATTCGTAAACACCATCAGTCACCCAGTTTTCTTCCTACGTTCAATTTCCTTCATTTTCGTGACGTTTGTTTTCGCGAAATAAATCGGGATTTGAAATTGTTCTAATTAATTGAGTTTTCAAAGTTCTTCTTTCAGGTAATAATTCAATAATTTTAATTTTAAAATATAATTGTTTTTACATGTTGTTTGCTCAACTTTAGTTATGGAAACGAAAACTAGTTTTCCGTCATCTGGAATTCAATTCAATTTATTATTTGGGCTTACAAGTGAAAACTGTTCGAATGCGAGGCATAATGTTTTAGCGCTAAAAATTGACAAAATTCCTCAAAAAGTATGTAACAAAACTCAATTGTTTTTGAGCAACTCAACAGCGATTTGGAATAAAAGTCAATCAACGAGCTTCCTAACCACAGAGTTTAGAAAATTAAAAAATATTTGATTCCAGAACTCACACCTCCAAACCATGGAGTAGATATGAGGAGATCACGACGTCTTAAGGTTTGCTTGTCAGTCGTACCGCATGAATAGCTTAGCAGGAAATTAATTTGGAATCGAAAATGGATTGTGAGCCAATAGCGGCACAGCTCGTGCAATAAAAATGTGTCCAACTATTCTATTCGCCCACGTCGAGTAACAATCCTGCAAAATTTTCTTTTTAACTTTTTTAAATTGCTACTCACGTAATATTTTTAAATTTCTCCTAGCGTTACCTAAACTCATTTTTAAAATATCTTGAAGATGGTATTAAAAACAAAAACATACAAAATATTAATTGGCGGAATTTTTCGAGGCTACGCTTTCAAGTCGCTTTCCCTCGGCTCCTCAATGAATTGCTTTCCATTTGATGTGAATTCCAAAACCCAAAAAATAACTCGCACAACTTCCAAAATCCGATTCTATGAGTGGATCTTCAATATTTTGGCTTGCGTCTGCACTCTGCTTTTCTCAACGTACAGGCTGCTCACAAATAAAAGCTTCACAGTAAAAAAACTGAGTCACTTGTCTGAGACGGCTTCACCCCAGGAATTCAAGAGCATTCAAGAAATTGACGTAGTGGCTACACGACGGAAGATCGCAGACATAAGATCGCAGACATAAGATCGCAGCCACTTGATCGCAGGGACACAAGATCGCACGACAAAAGAGCGCAGCAGACGAAAGATCGCAGACAAAAGATCGCAAGACAGTAGAGCGCAAGGACGAAATATTGCAGTTAAAAATGAGTGCAAAGAAGTTAGGCAGTAGAGCTCACAGACAATTGAGTGCATTTGCGACGTAATATTTTAGTTAAGTCAACATTGCTCTTGGAAGTAATTGGATGCCCTTAAAAAGTTGAAATGATTTGCTTAAATATTTGGTTAAAATGAATTGATATGCCAGCAATGAAATAATTATAAGAACCTATAGACCCACACCATACCTTTCTGAAGTTATTACCGTATTTCCTATTTTAGAACACGGGTCTGTAATTGTGCACGGGTCTGAGAGGTATGAGTTTAAATAGTCCATGGGTCTATTTAACATTGTTTTATATGGTAGTACGTGGGTCTGTAATAATACACTGGCCTTTATTAGTACACGGGTCTGGGAGGTCCGAATTTGAATAGTACACCCTGTAGTCTAAAATAGGAAATACGGTACTTTATAATACGAATGCATAAGCTGGTATTATAGCAGTTCGAGGTCCTCCGACTTGGAGACGCCGTTACGCTGAAAACGCAATACGCATGCGTCGTATTGTGGATACATAACATTTACCTGATGTACGAACTGCAGACGTTTTCGAGGAATTGCCCACAACTTCGACTTTGAATAGCATTTTTTTTGCAAACATTTTGTTTACGGTTTTATATTTTTTTATTTAAGACATATCAATCAATTTTAACCAACCATTTTAAGGGCCACCAATTACTTACACGAGCAATGTTGACTTAATTAAAATGTTACATCGGAAATGTACTCAATTGTCTTTGAACTGTACTGCCTAACTTCCTTGCACTCATTTTTTACTGCGATATTTCGTCCTTGCGCTCTACTGTCTTGCGATCTTTTGTCTGCGATCTTTCGTCTGCTGCGCTCTTTTGTCGTGCGATCTTGTGTCCCTGCGATCAAGTAGCTGCGATCTTATGTCTGCGATCTTTTGTCTGCGATCTTTTGTCTGCGATCTTCTGTCCTGTCCCCGACGTAGTTGTTGTTATGGCTGCAGTTTGTCTGTACCTTCAAACTGCTTCCATATTCGTACATAAACAAGTCCTTGGAGTATTCACACCGATTCTGAGTTACGAGATGTACTTTCGTGAGATGTACACATCTCGGGAATCTTTAAAGAAGCGAAGGTCTTGCAGAGATGTGCTTGGGATCCTGTTTGCTGCATTTTATTACATGCAGCTGTGCCTTGGTCTGTATGGAATTATTTTCATGCTCACAAACCCAGAGTCTGAAATACAAGTGCTGACACTGTATCCAGACCATGACAACGTCTATGCAGACGGTGCAAAACGCTTGCTTAGTTGTGGCGTAGTTCTATACCTCAGCTTATCATTCATCGCCATCACACTTCATCGGGTCTTATTTCACAGATTTATTGTTATTTTTGTGATTGAAATAGTTGCAGAAATCAGGTAAGAGCAACCTAATCTGCTGTAAAATACTTATCGTTAGTACATAAGAATGTATGACAAACGAAATAAAATCAGAAATGAGAATTTTTAACTTTCCTTGTCTAATGTTAAATCACTCATTCATTTTTAAATGTTTCTTTATATTTGCAGTGACGTTCCTCAGAAAACGATTGCAAAAAACAAGACCCAAAAGGAGCGGTTGTACTGTAGCCGCGACCTACTGCGCTACCCCAATGCAACAGTCAAAACGTACAGAGAGCTCCAAATTCTCCTGAAAATGGGCTACGACGTCGACGTCGGCTATGCGTCACTCTTCATCTCCCAGCGGTGACTGTGTACACGTTCATCGTATCGGCGCTCTACGTTGACATTTAAACAGACAACGTGGAGCTGAAAATTATGTCTTTTAACAGTGCGATGAATAACTTACTCCTGTTTTTCTTGGAGTGCGTCCTCTTCGACAAAGTTTACAAGAGCTCCCGCGGATTTCTGGACAATTGGTTGCTACGAAACTGCGCCCAATTTGAGGACTAGGTCATGGTCCGGGTCAGTCCCAGCAGGGTACGCAGTGGTAACATTGTTGCCCATATGTAGACAGTGACAGAGGCGCACAAGACAAGGAAGAGGTCCATGTTATCGAAAATGAGGTGCTTGAACCTAGCGGCGAAATTTAAATTTCTAAACATGGAAGAGAGTGGATGAAAAAAAGTCACAAGTCTTTTAAGCCATTGAAAATAAATCTAGGACTTTTTTTCGTGACACGGACTACACTGTCAATGGGCTGCTCTGCATTGTCGGAAATTTAATTGACCTGTTAGTCACATTCTAATCGGAAACAAACAAACAAAATCATTAGATTAGAACTGTAGGAAAATTTTTAGGTTTGCTAGAAAATAATGTAGTGAAAATGTCGTTAGTTTGAGGTTTGTTTCCAGTATTTTAAAACATAATAACTTGGGAGAGTAATGGAATGATAATTTGAGTCGTGATTGAATTCGTCTATTTCGTACAAGTATTAAATAATATATGCTAGCAAATATAACTACCATGTAATGTAATTGATATTGTTATGTTTGTAATTAATCGTTTTAATAATATTAAGCAGGACCATTCAGTGCCCACGAAATTCTTGTTGAAGTAGAGTAGAAATCAGGTGCACAATATGACATTTCAAACTTGAAGTGAACAATCTTGTTCTAAATTTATTATTGGTTTTCATTTATGACCAAGGCACTAGTATGCATACTGTAAGTTATGCCCTTAACTGAATTTTGATAGTGGGTTCATTCTTCAGCGTTTCGTAAAAACGCAGTACAGTAAAAAACAATTAAAAATTTAAAGTTTTAAATTTTTAAAAAATTTTAAATTTTCAAACATTAAATTTTGTGAATTTAACATTTTTTTAGTCTTTTAAATCTTTAAAAAAAAATTTTTCTGTGGGATTATTTGAAGTCCAATGTTTTTAGTGTGCATTGTTTCACGCTTCAATTTTAAATGAAAGTTGTTAAAAAATAATTTTAGGATTGACCCAAAAATCTAAAAACTATGATTTTTGTTAAGTAGGCCATTTTGTAACTTATTCCATACTAATTTTAATGAATAAGATGTCAAACAAATCTCCAAGAATTTTTTATTATTTTGGTTTATTGCTGAATGTTTTCAAGTAATAAACTTGGCTTTTATAGCCTGCTAGAATCGCTCGGAATAAATAACCCACCCTTCATTTCAATGCATCATCATATTTGCAGTGACGGTCCTGACAAAACGATTAGAAAACAAGACCCAAAACGAGGAGTCGTACTGGAGCCGCGATCTTCTGCGCTACCCTCACGCAACATTCAAGACGTACAGGGAGCTCCAAATTCTCCTAAAAATGGGCTACGACGTCGACTATGCGTCACTTGTCATCTCCCAGGTGGCTGTGTTCATCAACAAAAAATGTAGCAAAGAAAAGTAATGCGGCTAAATTACAAAACTAAACATAAACTCATTATACCTACGGATTCGTAAACACAATTATTCTCCAAATTTCCTTCCTACTTTCAATTATCTCCACTGTCATGGCGTATGTTTTTGCGAAATAAATCGCAATTTGAAATTGTTCCAATAAATTGAGTTTTCAAAGTTGTTCTTTTTAGTAATAAATTAAAAATTTCAATTTTAAAATATGATTGACTTTGCATGTTGTTCACTCAACTTTAGTTATAGAAACAAAATCTAGTTTTCCGTTATCTGAAATTCAATTTAATTTAATATTTGAGCTTACAAGTGAACACTGTTCGAATGCGATGCAAAATATTTTTATTCTGAAAATTGACAAAATTCTTCTAAAAAAAACTGACAAATATTAATAATTAGTTGGTTTTAAGCAACTTGAGTTCAAATTTAAATCAAAGTCAATCAATGAGCTTCCCCACGACGGAGTTTAGAAAATGTAAAATATTTAATTCCAGAACTCGCACCTTTAGAACGTGGAGTATTTAGATGCGAGGAGATCAGGACGTCTTAAGGTTCACTTGTCAGTTACTTGTCTGCATAAGTAGCTTATTAGCAGGAAATTGATTTGGAATTGAAAATTTATTGTGAGCCGTGAGCAGGAGAGCTCGTGCAATAGGAATTTGGCCCACTATGCTGTTCGCTCACAACGACTTACAAACCAATTCTGCAAAACTACCATATGAAACCTATTTTCACTTGCTACGTAATAGTTTACAAATTGTACTGACAAAGCCTAAACTCACATTAGGAATTTATTAAAAATTAAAACTAAACATTTTAGGAGGGGGGAAGGGGATATGATGTGGATAGGGCCCTGTACTGCAGCTTCTGCTGGGTGAACTAGGATCCATTGTTACAAACTTTAGGAGACCGATTCCAAACGAATACATAATGTTGATAGGCCCAATCTTTCGAAACTACGTTTTCAAGTCGCTTTCCCTCGGTTCCTTCTTAAATTGCGTCCCGTTTGATGTGAATTCAAAAACTCAGAAAGTAATTCTCACAACATCTAAATTCCGATTTTATGGGTGGATCCTTCATATTTTGTTTTCCGTCAGTTTTCTTCTTATTACAACGTCGAGACTGCTACAACATCAAAGTTACACCCTCGAGACAATTAAGAACTTGTCTGCGAGAGCTACGCGAGACGAGTTTAAGCAAATTGTAGCGAGTTGTGGATTTGCTTTAACGTCTGCAGTGATTTTGTATCTTCAATTCGCTACGATTTTTGTTTACAAACAAATCCCTGGAGTATTGAGACAGATTCTGAGCTACGAGGTTTACTTTCGCCACCAGTACGCATCTCTAGAATGTTTAAAGAAGCGAAGGTCTCGCAGAGATGTGATTGGAATCCTATTCGCAGCACTGTACTACATACAGTTCTCACTGTGTGCGTACACAACGATTGTCCTGATCGTGCATCCGACGTCTGAATCACAAATGTTCGAGCTGTTTCAAGGGCGCGGTAACTTCTATGAAGACGCAGCAAAATGCTTGATTAATTCTGTTGTATTTGTGTACATTGGCTTAACGCTAATTGTACATACCCAACTTTGGGTTATTCTTCACGGGTTGATTTTTGTCTTTGTAATTGAAATAGTCGCAGAAATCAGGTACGGGAGTCTTTTTTTGTTGTAGAATTCACAACCGCTTTATGCCAACACAACCAATTTTAAGAAGAAGAATTTTAAACTATTTCCTAGTTGCTCGTCGTAAGTAATCCGTTTAGTTTAAAATGAGTTCTTTTTTACAGTAACATTCCGGAGAAATTAGTCGCAAAAATCAAGACCCAAAACGCACAGTTCTACTGGACTCGCGACCTCCTGCGCTATCCCCACGCAACCGTGATGACGTACAAGGAACTGCAAATTCTCCTGAAAATCGGCTACGACGTCGGATATGCGACACTCCTCATGTCTCAGTGGACAGTCTACACGTTCATCGTCCTGTCGCTCTACTTGTGTATTCGAACAGAAAACTTGGAGTTGAAACTTTATGCCCTCAACACTGCCGTCAATAACTTGCTCCTGTTTTTCTTAGAGTGCATTCACTTTGAAAAAGTCTACAAAAGCTCCCGCGGATTTCTAGACAGTTGGTTGCTACGCGACTGCGCGCAATTTGGGGTCAAAGTCAAAAGGGGCAGTCCCCGTGAGAGGCGCAAAAGTAACGCTGTTGGACCAACAGAGACCGAAACAGAGACGGACGTGATCCTGGTTATGGCAAATCAAGATCACGGAGGTGAAATAAAAATTTCGAAACTTGGGAAAAAGTGGATGGAAAAAAGTCACAAGTCTTTCAAGCCAATGAAAATAAATCTTGGAATTTTCTTCGCAGATGACACGAACTACACTTTGAGTGGGCTGCTGTATATTGTAGGCAAGTTAATTGAGCTTTTAGTTACATTTTAATCATTTTACAAACACGTTTTTGCTATTCACTAATCAAAGGGAATGCACAAAAATGTACCACAAGAATACTAGTTTAAAAATTTGACATATTTACATTTTGGGTTTTAAATGTCCAGTCCTGTTTTTATGCAGCATGACTCAGGAATTAGTATTTTAACGTTTTAAATGAATCCTGTAGATTTTTAAATTTTGTTCCTATGTACGTTCTGTTTTCTCAACTGTATTGACGTGTGCTTTCGCGAAATAAATTATATTTTAGAATTATTAGAATCAATTGTGTTTGTTTAAAGGTTTTTGTCGAGCAACTAATTTTCATTTAAAAGTGTGATTGACTTTTCCTGTTGTTTGCTCAACTTTAATGCAGGATACGAAAGGTTGTTTGGAATTGTTTGGAATTTGTTTGAATCCAATACTGGGTTATATATAGTGACCCCTGGACACCTGGTCTCGTCCATAGACGATGTCTTTCAAATATCGTAGTTTGAAAGTACCACGCTTGACAATTTTAAAAATATTAGAGTCTTTCCTAAATGAGTCTTTTTGTTAAAAGCTTCGCTTCATCGACTCAGTTATGACGTCACTTTGAACTTTCACCGCGAGTCGACAAAAATTCTGAGTGAGTCCTTTAGACTCATATTGGACGAAACGAGTCTCAAAGCTTCACTCATGCAGATTGCACGCAATTCAATTGTCGCAGTATTTAGACGCTTCAATTTCCAAGGTTTTCTACGACGGTGCTGAATCTGCTCAATAGCTGAGCTTATGCGGATTTCCAAGGATATCTCCAGGAACTGCATCCTTGCCCCTTGGTCGAAGCTTTGACTCGAGGACTCATTTAGGAAACTTGACGACCGGGTTGACTTTTTTAATACATCCTTGAATATCTTTGATTATCAGTGACGTCAAAAATGAGTCTATGAATCGAAGCTTTGAAGTTCAGACTCATTTAGGAACGTCTCTATTTATCTATTACGACTCTTATTTGCACCCTTAATATTCCTACTATTTGTACTCGTACCACTCGTATCTATACTACTGCCATCCAGCCACACGTAACAAGTGTTGTTGTTCAACAAGCATTTGCAACACCACCTTCTTTTCCAGCCCATAGAGCCGAACTCTACCTACTTCTGTAGCCACCTAAATAAAAATCGAGCTATCACATTTATTTAATACAAGAACGATATTCGGCATTTCAGATTTTTTGGTTTATTCAATAATTCGCTTTTTGAGTATCAGACTTGATGGAAATGGAATGTAGAAGCAGAAGGAATCATAAACAAAGAAAGAATTCAAAATGGTTGAATTGAATTGCTTTATTAGGTATAGACCAACTGAAACTGACACGGAGCGTATAATAGGGCATAAATTAACTGCTCCACTTTTTGGCTTTTACATTACAAATGAAAACTACGTATTAAATCATGTAAAAATAAAACAGCATGTTTATTCGCGTTCAAGTAGGTATAAAGAAATTAAAATTATTTTAGTTACGCGTATACTAAACTGATAACGTTTTCAGTATTATAATAATTATCATTTATTATTGGTTGTGACATTATTTTAATTACAGATTTCGGAAGATTGTTCATTTTAACTCTTTAATCAAGTAGCCAATTGTATTTAGTGTAGGTAGTAATGAGATTTAATAATAATTATCCAAAGCTTATTTTTCATTTGCTTCCATGCGAACTCTGATTTTTTTAAGTTTTTAAAATACAAGGAGCACTCTCCAACTTCTACAGATATCAAATATTCTTGAAGGGTTACCTGCCAAATCCAATTCGCTGATATTATGATACGCAAAAATGATACGTTAAACTTAAAACTGGAATTTAGCTATACTAATAATATGATAACCTAACGTGCAGACACTTAGCGAGATTTTGCATTAAAGTTTTTAACAGAGAGTCCAAAATAATTTAGAATTGAATTATTTCACGATAAGGTGCGCAGAATGAGTTTGAGTCAAAAAACAAAAACTTTTTTAAAAAGAGATAGTTACAAAGATGAGGATTTGGAAGGGGCTCCAAATGATTGTTTATACGACGGATAAATTACATGCGATTGAAGTCGTCTCAGCAAAAGTAATTTTGATTTTTGTTTTTTTGCAATTTTCTGCAAAATTAATCATAGTATCAAAGTAATCATATTTTACGAATTTTGTTCCTACGTAATATATTTCAATAACTAATATGGTTCGTGTGTTGTGGGAATTCAATTGTTATTTCAAATATTTTGCATAAATTGAGATTGTGAAGTTCTTTCTTGGGCGAATAAATTGAATTTGAATTTAGTAGTTGCCTTTTCTTCTTGTTTGCTTAACTTGAGTGAAGACACAAAAGCCAGTTTTCAATCATCTGAAATTTGTTCCTATTTATCCAATAAATAACTTAAATTGATTTATAATCAAAAATGAATTGCGAGCCAAAAGTGGAAGAACTCTTTCAATTAAAATACGTCCCACTTTTCCATTCGCCCACGTCGAGTTATAATCCTCCAAACTTTTTATTGAACCCATCTTAGATTGCTACTCACGTAATATTTTCAAATTTCTCCTAGCAAAACCTAACTTACTTTTTAAATATCCTGAAGATTGTATTAAAAACAAAAACATACAAAATGTTAATTGGCGGAATCTTTCGAAGCTATGCTTTCAAGTCGCTCTCCCTCGGCTCCTCCTTAAATTGCTTTCCATTTGATGTGAATTCCAAAACCCAGAAAATAACTCCCACAAGGTCCAAATTCCGATTCTATGGGTGGATCTTCAATATTGTGGCTTGCGTCATCACTCTGCTCGTCTCATCGTACAGGCTGCTCACAAATGAAAGCTTCACAGTCAAGAAATTGAGTCACTTGTCCGAGATGGCTTCACCCCAGGAATTCAAGAGCATTTTAGAAACTGGCGTAGCGGTTACCATGGCTGCAGTTGAAATGTACCTTCACACGGCCATGATTTTCGTTTATAGAGAAGTCCCTGGAGCATTCAGACAGATTCTGAGCTACGAGATGTACTTTCGTGAAAAGTACGGAACTCGGGAATCTTTGAAGAAGCAAAGGTCTCGTAGAGATGTGATTGGGATCCTGCTCGCTGCATTTTACTACTTGCAGTTGATTATTATTGGTGCGTATGGGATGATTTTCATGCTCACAAATCCAGAGTCTGAAATACAAGTGCTGAAACTGTGTCAAGGCCATGACAGCTTCTATGCAGACGGTGCAAAACGCTTGATTAATTGCGGCGTAGTTGTGTACCTCTGTCTAACATTCATGGCTATCACACTTCACTGGGTCATATTTCACGGGTTCATTGTTATTTTTGTGATTGAAATAGTCGCAGAAATCAGGTGAGGGCAACTCAATCTGTTGTAAATTACGTGGTTCGTATGAGTGTATGACCAACAACCTAAAATTAAAAATGTTAATTTCAAAATTTATTTTGTACTGCTTCGTTTATATTTAAATTCATTTTCAAATTTGCAGTGACGTTCCTGAGAAAACGATTGCGGAAAACATGACCCGAAACGAGCGGGCGTACTGGAGCCGCGACCTGCTGCGCTACCCCCACGCAACAGTCAAAACGTACAGAGAGCTCCAAATTCTACTGAAAATGGGCTACGACGTCGGCTATGCGTCACTCCTCATCTCGCAGGTGACAGTTTACACGTTCATCGTAGCGGCGCTCTACTTTTGTATTCGTACAGACAACGTGGAGCTGAAACTTATGTCCTTCAACAGCGCGATGAATAACTTGCTCCTGTTTTTCTTGGAGTGCGTCCTCTTCGACAAGGTTTACAAGAGCTCCCGCGAATTTCTGGACAATTGGTTGCTGCGCGACTGCGCTCAAATGGAGGTCAAGGTCATGGTCCAGGTCAGTCCCCGCAGGGTACGCAGTAGTAACATTGTTGCACATATGGAGGCAGTGCCAGAGGCTCACGAGGAACAGATCCATGTTTTCGAAAATGAAGAGCAGGAGCCTGGCGGCAAAATCCAAATTTCGAAACTTGCGCAAGAGTGGATGAAAAAAAGTCACAAGTCTTTCAAGCCACTGAAAATAAATCTTGGACTTCTGTTCGCAGATGATACGGACTACACTGTCAATGGGCTGCTTTGCATCGTCGGAAATTTAATCGACCTGCTAGTCACATTTTAATCTAAAACTAAAAAACAAAAACAATCGGTTAGAACTGTAAGAATAATTTTAAGTTTGCTAGAAAATAATTTAGTGAAAATGTCGGTAAATTGAGGTTTGTTTCCAGTATTTCAAAACCTAATAACTGGGTAAGATAATGGAATAATAATTTGAGTCCTTATTGAATTCGTCTATTTCGTACCAGTATTGAACAACATACTAACAAATATAACTACCATGTAATGTTATAGATATTGTAATGTTTGTAATAATAATAATCGTCCTATTAATATTAAGCAGGACCATTCAATGCCCACGACAGTATTGTTGAAGTAGAGTAGAAATAAGGTGCACAATTTAATAAATATATTACCAGTAAACCGGCCCGTCCCGCGGAGTTTTGGATAATTGGTTTCGACGCAATAAATTCGTATGTTGTAAAAAACAATAATGCCATTTATGTAAAATATTTAGTAGTTACTAGGTAGAACGTGTAAATGTACTATTAAAGCAAGTATCAATTAATTATACTTCATTTTAATCCGTTAGATTTTCTTACAACTTTTGTTGCGTCGATGTAACATACATTTCCTTTGTTATTTACTCATCACTCCCGAAAAATAAAAATTTATTACAAAATTTGGTGTTAATCCGCTTCTCCGTTAATAGCAAGAAGCGACGGGAACTTTTCCTGTTAAAGAAGCAGTTGACTCAGGTTAAAAGAACCAAACACGGAATGATTTTCTGGAGGATGCGGATGGAACGTCGGAACGATGTAGTTCGTGTCGATGTGTTGATTCAAATTCGCAATGCTGTCTACATTAACATTATCACCTAGACCAGGACGACCCTGGACGTGGACCGGGTCATTCCTAGGGTCATCACTATCATTAGTAGCTCCTTTTTTCGGTATTTTATGCACATTTCGCTTGTGCATGTAAAGATAGGAATTAATTGGAAAACACTTCCCGCACAAATCACACACATGTGGCCGCTCACTTTTGTTGTGGATGCACTTGATGTGATTTTTAAGTTTTCCCTCGTAGCAAAATGCTTTTCCACAAAAGTGACAAATGAAGCGTCTGTCGTTGAGGTGAATGTATCTCATGTGGCAGTCCAAACTCTTCTGCAGTTTAAATGTCATTGGGCACTCGGGACATTTGAAGGGTCTCTCGCTCGTGTGTGTAAGGAGATGTGCCCGGAGATAATCAATGAACGCAAAGCCTTTCCCGCAAAAATCGCACATTAAAGTTAAATTTTTGAGATGTGTTGCATTGATGTGCGCTTGGTACTTGCGATACTTGCGGAACTTTTTGCTGCATTTCTCGGGGTCTTCGGTGCATTTGAATGGAAACGGATCCGTTCCGTCATTGTGAGCTTGTTTCCTGTGAATTTCCAGATCTTCTAAAGATTTGTGCTTCCGACGGCCGCATCTAATGACGTCACAGAAAAAGTACGGGCCTTTGTATGCTAATTCTTCGGCAGTTTTTTTCTTCGGTGGAGCTCGGGGTTTTGAAGTTGTGGCGGATGCTATGTCGGAGGTGGTGCCACTCTGGTTCTGGTTCTTGGATGTTGTTGCTACTGGCAGCACGCCAACGACTTTAGGTTCGAAAATAAGTTTGTCAGGTTTGGCTTGAATTGAATTTAGGTATGCTTGACTTGCAGAAATTAAAACGGTAAAATTTGGAAGAATCGATGGCGATAGTTTTGGAAGGGAAATTATCAAGTTTTTAAGCTTGTAAAGTTTTTTAAGTTGTATGTTTAAGATCTTGCTTCTGGGTTGGCTTGGCTTTTCCTGTGTTTTCCAATGCTGTGCAGAACTTGAGGAGTTGAATGAAGTGACTACGGGTTCTTCGAAATCAGAATTTGGAGAGTTTAGTGGTGAATTTGCTATCGAAACGGCATCGAAGTTGTCATCGTCAATTTCGAAATCGGTGTCATTCTTGTGATTTCTTTTTGATGATTTTGGGCTCACGTCTGGAATTAAATTAAAACCTGTAAGGAACGCAAACATTTTAATAGGTAGATTAGTAGAATAATTCAAAGGTGCATGCGTATATTATAAAATTCATAAATATGCCTGTGTGATGAATTACGTACACTTACATTTTGCAAACTGATCTCGAAGAAGATGCCAGCGTTGGCTCTTGACGTTATCTACGCCACCAGAATTAAAATTCTTTCCTCCTTTTCTACTCTTCGATCTTGATAGTTTCGACTTGGAGTCTTGAAGAATTGATTTGGAAATCTTCTTTTCGTCCGGAGCATAGCCCCGTTTAAATTCTGTACTCACAGTTAATTTGAAAGCAGCCAAATTTCGATGAAGCGTCTCAATTTTTGAGTAAATCCGTAAAATCTCGGTGTTTCTTACGATGCAGACGTCACAGTACAGTTTTGCATCGGAGTAAGCTTTACTTTGGATACTGCTCCAACTCGAAGAATTACGATTCGACACATTCCTCTCGTCCTTTTCGTCATCATCCGAAGAAGTTTCAAAGTATT